>JAODAL010004166.1:0-160853 GCA_025379985.1 Phyllomedusa bahiana
CGGGGGAACCCCCTGCGGGGGGGTGGTCGCGGGGGGGGGAGCCCGCGCCCCCCGTGACAAACCTTTAGTACAGCATGTAAAAGCTGTATGCATTTTTTTGTTTTTAAATGTGCTAAACAAAGGGCCCATTTTTGTAGTTTGTTAGTCGTGTTTTAATCCAAAAAGGGTAGTCAAAGTTCACCCTGTGTTCAGAAATTCCTAAAGTGTGAGGGGGGGCCCCATAATAAGGACGTGAAAATAGACCCTCACAGCCACTAATGTGATGCCTTCTTATCTTCTTTGCAAAAGGGTAAAAAAAAAACCACCATTTTTGTAATAATCAAAAGACTTTCATAGCAGCAAGGATTTGTGATTTGTTTTTCGGTGCACCTTTTTTATTTTTAAAGATAATTTAAAACCCCCAAGGACAGGTGCCCTTTGAGGTATTTTTTTCAGTCTGCCCCCACAGTTAAAAAGTGCCAGAAATAGGAGTTTTAAACCCACCATTTTGTTGAACTGGAATTGACTAACTGTCTGTACCGCAATAGACCATTAAACCCTGTCTGCCCACGATTAAAAAGTGCCGGAAAAAGGAGTCTTTAAAAACCCCCAAATTTTATTTTGAATGGACTTTGACTATACCTGTTCTTACCACTTATAAATTTTAAATGTTGACCACAGATTAAAAAGTGCTGGGAAAGGGTTTTTAAACCCACCTTTTAGTTGAATGGACAAGCTTTTCCCTGCCCTGGGTAAGTAACCCCCAAACTTGTGACCCCAGTTTAAAAAAAGTGCCGGAAAAAGGGTCTTTCAACCACCATTTTATTTTCACTGGACTTCACTATACCGTCCTGGGCCACAGCATGACCCCCAAAATGTCTGCCCCCAAGTTTAAAAGTCCCGGGAAAATAGGGTTTTAACCACCATTTTAGTTAAACCCTGGACATTGATTTTTCCCGCTGTACCCAGCATTTTATGGCGGCCGGGGGCCCCACTCCCCTTGCGGCATTTTCCCAGCCTGCTGGGGTTGGCCGGGGCATCGCGGTCACCGGGCCACTCTGTCCCCGCCGTCATTTACCTGGCCCCCGTCCGTGCAGCAGCTCCTGTGTTGGGCCCGTCTTGCGCGTCCCCGCCCCCTGCGCACCGGGGCGAAAGGCTGGGCTAGATTTAAAGGGCCAGTGTCCCGGTAATTGGCTTATTGCCGGGGCCCGGCCCATTAAAGGGTTCGCCCCGAACGTTGCGATTGTTGGTGTGCTTAAGTGAGTTTGGGGTGTCTTAGGTCCGTTTCTTTCCCCTGTCCGTCCGTCCCCGGGACGTTTCCTGACCTTGCCTGCTTGCCGCCTGTTGCCTTTTGCCGTCTCTGACACGCATCTGCCGTGCCCCTTTACCTTCTGCCCGTCCCCGACTTGTCTCTGGTTAGTTTTGCACCACACGTACCCGGCGCCCTGCAAGCCAGTCACTTTAGGGTAACGACTGGTAGCTCACGCCCCGCAAGTCCATCCGCTTTTCGGGGGCTTGGGGAAAACCGGGGGGGTACTTAGATTCTTTCCTTTGGGGTGGCTTTTGTTTCTTGCTTGCGGTGGTCCGGAAATTACCGAACCCTACAAGCTGACCCCAAAACCCGTTTGACCCCCAGATCACAAAGTGGCACTATGCTATTTTGTACAGTAAACTGTCATTTTGTATATTTTTTGGAACTGACATTTTTTTCGAATTTATTTAGGGGGTTTTTTTTTGTTTTAATTATTTCATTTTGCTTTTTTTTTAAGTGGGAACATCAACATGCAGCCCCCCTGCGTTTTTAAAGTTTTTTTTTAAAGTGTTATTGTTAATTCGTCGCACACCCTAAGTATAAAAATGTCCTAATCATCCCAAAACACTTTTAGTTGAGAAGACATTTGCCCCCCTGGCTTCTGGACTGTTCACCATAATTTTAAAGGTTTCTTTTTTTCCCAAAACTTTTTCAGTGATTAGGGACGGGCTCCTGAAAAATCAAAAGATGCGACCCATAGTGACTCCGCCCAGAAAATTTTTAAACCTCAAATTGTGCAATTGTGTCCCGCCCGGAGCCCTTTTTGCATAATTTAAACCCCACAGAAAAAACCTTTTTCAAATTTGATTTTTTAGAGAAATTTGAAGCTCTCCTGATTGCCCCTAAGGTGAGACCCGTGCTGCCGTCACCCCTTCGGGTTAAAACCGGGGGGGCCCCAGTCCCCAGGGCCAGCCTTACAGTGGGGGCGGTAAAGGCCCCAGGCTAGCGTCTGTCATTATTAAAAAGGGGGGCCAAAAATAAAAATTTTTAAAAAAAAGCCCCCATCAAAAAGGGTTCGCTGGGGGGGCCCGGAAATTTACAGTGGGTGCGGGGGAGAGCCCAGGCTGGCGCCCCGTAATCTTTTAAACACGGAAAAAATTTCCCCTTATGATGCAGAAAAGGGAAAACAGTCTGTGAAAGCAGTGTGGGGAAGGGGAAAAGTGTGAGGAAAGGGAACCTCCACCCTTTCCTAAGTACATGTAAAGACGGGGGTAGCGCTTGCCCCTCCGAAAGAGTGCGGCCCCCAATTGAGCTTCACTTGGAAATATGGGGGTTTTAAGGGCCCCTGTTACACCGGGGTGCCTTTTTTTTGGAATTTTTTTTTTCTAAATTTTAAACCCCAACGTTTTGGGAGGAAATTGTCCCCTTTCTTTTTTCCCTCGCCCGTCCCCCATACTCCTTGTCCTCTGAATATTCTACATTGGTAAAGTCCCCCCTTTGTACCCCCCTTTAAATTTTTTCAGGGGAAATTTTTTTTAAACCAGCTTTTTTGTAAATACAAGTTTTTTAGTTTTTTTAATTTCTAGAAAAACCCTTTTTTAAAAAATAGGATGGAAAACCCCACCTTGTTTTGTTTCTTTTTTTTTTAATTGTATTAAAGGGGTTGTCTAATACGGTTTTTGCAAAGCTATGTTTTAAAGATCTTGAAAAAACAAGCCCTTTTTCAATATGTGTCCATTAACAGTGTTACCTATTCCTGTTTTTGACAGCACCATCCCCCCTTGAGCCACTCTTGAAAATTTGGGAAGAAAAAAAGTCGGTTAAAAAAACAAAATTTTTTTATAATGGGCCCTGTAGTATGCTGCATTTTCACACCCAAAAGGGCCCCCCCAAATTAAAACATGCCCCCTTGCCCCCCACTTTGCCCCAATTGTGAAGAACAAATGTTCTTTTAAGAAACCACTTTTTTTTTATAATGGAAACCTGTGTTTTGGGGAATTTCCCCAGAAAAAATGACCCAAAAATTAAAAAACATGCCCCTTGACCCATTTTTTTGAAAATTGTGAAGAACAAATGTCTGTTAAAAAAAACCACTTTTTTTTAAAATTTGGAAACCCTTTGGGTTAGTTGCTTTACGGGAAAAAATCCCCCCAAAAATTTCCCAAAAACCCTTGACCAGGAAAAGGGCCAAAAAAATTTTTTTTTGGCCCAATTGGGGGGAAAAAAACCCAACGTTTTGTTAGTTTTACTTTTAAAAAAATTTTATTTTTTTTTTTATAATAGGACTGTAGTTTTGGGGCTTTTCAAAGCGCATGCCCCAAAAAAATTTTTAAAAAAATTAAACTTCTCAGCCAGGAAAAAAATTTTTGGAGGGGGAAATGCCCTTAAAAGCCAAAATTTTGTTCCCAAAGGCCCATGATTTTAGCTGTATTCACAGAAACAAAAACCCAAAAAAAATTTTAAAAATATGACTTTCGCCTTTTTAAAAAATTTTGAGGGAAATGCCACTTGAAGCCACATTTCTTTTCCCAAAAGGGGACCTGTTTTATAGCTGTATCTCACAGAAAAATTTGACCTAAAAAACCTTTTGACAATCCCAAAAAACTTCTAAAGATTAAGTGGGGGTAAATTGAATATGGTGTGTTTTGAAACCTTGCTGTCTTTTCCGTCCCCTCACAAAAAACCCAGAAAAATGATTTTGGGGAAATCTGAGAAAAAAATTTGCAGAAAAAAAATGATCATTTAAAAAAAAAGTTTTAAGAGGACCATTTCTGTTTGAAGAGGAATGGGAATAGCCCCGGCAATTTAATCGGTTCCCTCGGCAATTGGGGCCACAACATCTCAGAAAATCCAGCTTGATTCATCTTGTTTAAAAAGTCAAACAAACCCACATTATCTGGGGAAAGCCGGATGGTTTGTCTGAAAAAGACCCCTCCCGCTGTGTAAAGGGTCCGCCTGATATGAAAATGGCTGTGGGCAGGACAACACCTCTTTGGCGTGGCGAGCGAGGGGGGCCCATTCGTCCTTTTTTGGGAAATACCCGGGAAGTTATTGCGCCCGGGAAACCCAATAAAAAAAACATGGGTGTTGAGACGCGTAGCCGGCCCATGATTTTAAGTGGTCTCGGGATGTTTGGATGGTGTCCTGCATTCCCTTTGCTTTGGTGAGGTGGTAAATAAAGATTGCCAGAGGTCCCCATTAGGCTTCTGCCCCTTGCCTGTGCTGCTGCTTGCCGCTGGCTACTTGGAACTCTACTGCTGTCAGTCGCGGATGTTTGTTCCCCCCGTGACTTTTTGGGGGGAATGTGAAGCGGGAGCAACAGATTTTTTTTTTTGGGATAAAATCGGGAAAAGGTTCCATTTCCTGTTTTTTTTTTTTTTTTTTTCTCTATTTTTTTTTGGGTGGGGGGAAAGGGGAAAGTCCCTGATTTTTTGTTTTGTAGGGGGACCCAGGGGGTTTGGCCCCCCAGAAAAACTGTTTTTCCCTTTTTTGATGGTTTTAATGCGGGGATCATGTTGGGGGAAATGGAGCACCCAAAGCACTCATGTGAGAGTTTGGACCCTTGATTTCCCAAGCCTCTGGGTCGGGGGGGCACTAGAAAACTGATCTTCCTCATCTTCCCCCTCCCCCTCAAATTCGCCCAACTTTTTCCCCAAGGCAGGGCGTCATTTAACGTCAGTGCCCGGGAAATACCCTCCCCCTCCTCCCCCGCTTCCCCCGGGGCCACAGCTTCAAAAAAGCCCTGACTTGCCTCGGGAAGAGGGCACCTGGGAGCTGAGCGCCCCCTTGCATTTACCCCCTGGACGCTAAAACCACTGCCTAAATGAAGACCGTTAAAATTGTAAAAACCTGTGGGGCCTTTTTTGGATTCGAGGGAGAAGAAAGGCCCCTTGTCCCCCAATCGTGCCCCGTCCCCCCGTCCCCGGGGGGACCTGTTGTTTTCCCAAAATGTTTCCAAAACCTTTGTTCCAGAACTAAGATCACCACAATGCTCATGTGACAAGGGCATTGCCACATGACCATTTTTGGTTTGGTTCTTCAAAATGGCAGGATGGGCAGAGCTCTTTCACCTGCCTCCCGTCTCGTGGCTCAAACCCCCAGGTCCGCAACCCCTGCTTGTCAGGCCATGTGTCATTCGTACTGCGTAAATGGCATTGCGAAAAACCACAAACGCTGGAGCATTTTGGAGGGTGGAATTCCAGGTGTTGCCACGTCAAAAAATGAGACGGGTTTATGGGGAGGGGCCGGGGCTGAGTTTCAAAGCAGCCAGGCGGGGAAGGGAGGGTGCGGGAAAAACGGAAGTGCGAAATCAGACCCCGAGCCTTTCCCCAGCAGGCGTCCAGACCCGGGGAGGGTCTTTAGAAAATTTTTGGACGACAAAGGGTTTTTGGGCATTTTTTGGCCAAAGGAAAGGGGGGTTTCTCCCGCCCCACCGTTTTTAAAGGGCGGCCCCGCAGATTTCGCCCCTTTTTGCACACCCCCTTTCCTGGCACAAGGTTTTTATCCCCCAAGGGCCAAACGCTCGGTCTCATTTCGGAGAGCCATCCCAGCTCCTGACCCGTGTTTTGGACGGTCTCCAAGGGCAGATTAATTTCAACACGGGCCCGGTTTCTTGGGCACGTGATGCCCCCAGAGGACCTTGGGGGAAAAAAAGCCGCATCATCCCCCCGGGGGTTTTGAAAAGGGGTTCGCCCAGCCGAGAGGGCCCCCTCACCCCCAGAGACATTCCCCCCCCTGCTCACCAGTGAGCGTCACAGAATTTGGGCCTTGGCCGTTTCTTACAAATCCAAAGGCGGTGGCAGGGGACTTTTCCGGACCCCAGATGAGACCAAAAGCCCCTTTCAATTTTTGATGACACGTGGGTGGCCAGGGGAAAGGGAAGGGTTTTTTGGCAAAGAAAAGCCCGCTCGGCATTGGTTTTTGGGGGCAGGCAAGGGGCCATGGAAATGGGGAGAACCCCTCTGTGTTTCCCCCAGAGGAAAGGAACATTTCCCAAAGGGCAAAAGCCTTTGGGAATGCCCACATTCAAAGGGTTTTGGCTTTGGGATGGTTTTGGGTTAAAGTGTTTTTCTGTCCTAAAAAACCCGGAAGAAAAGGCTTTGGTGTTAGACTTTGGGCCCCTGTACGGCCCTGCAGGTCGTCAAAAATGGCGGGAGGAGAAGGGGTTTGGATGGGGCTCTGGTGGTGCTGGGTGGTTTCGGGCGACGGTGGAGGCTGAAGGGAGGCTGTCCCCCGAATCTGACTCTGAGAGGGCCAAAGGGCAGCCCGAGGAACGATTGGTGGTCGGGCGGAGGAGGAGGAGGGGGGAAGAAGAGGGTGTGGGGGCGTGGTTGGAAGCCCCCGGGTCAAAGGGCTGGGCCTTTTTTTTGGGCCAAGGTTGCCCATTTCAAAAACTTTATTTTTTTTTTTGTGCATGTGGGCTAGGGGAAAGTTGGTGGTGGTTTTTAAAACAAAAAATCATGGGGTAAAATATAAAAAAAACCCTTTTAATAAAACCATTAAAAAAGGTTTGAAATTTCCCCATAAAACTATGAACCCCTTTTATTTTATTATAATTTAGAGTTTAAATGTGGGAAAAAAAAGTTCACTTTCCCCCACACAACCCTTAAAACACTAAAATTCCTATAAAAAGAGAAATGCCCAAAGGGAAAAAGTCCTGATAAGGACCCAACCCCCCCAGGAACCCAAAATAAAAAAAACCCCAATTTCAAACCCCATGAGTGAATGTGTTTAGAGTGAAAATGTGATAATTTAAAAAAAAAAAACCCCGCGTTTCTTTCTCAAAATTTAATATGAGAAATTTCCTCGGGGTTTTTTTTACATTTAGTTTTTAAAAATTTTTTTTTTGGAAAGTAGGTAAATATCTTAAATTTTAAAAAGACAAGCTGCATAGATATATTTCAAAACATAGTTTTTTTTTATCTTATATAGATTGCAATTGTCGAAACAGATCAAGGTTTGGGGATATGATTTATACTCCCCTTTAATATGTATTTAAACCTTATAACCTAATGATCAACATGCATAAACAAAAAGATACAGATTTTTAAAAAAATTTCATTATGGCAAAAAAGTAGCCCCATTGATCCTATTGAATCCCAGTGGGGAAAAAAATTAAATCAACCAAAAGTAAAATTAGGGAAAAATATTGCAAGCTGTATTTCAATTGCTTGGCTGGACGTTCAAAATTTTATGCCCCCCCTTTTATTTATAAAATTTGTCAAAAAGAAATGTACCCAAAAATTTCGGTTTAAAATCACTAATAGCAAGTGTATTTCAGTTAAAAACTGCATCCCCCCCTTTCTTTTTTTATAGGGGGAGACAAGTTTCTTTTTTGCCAATAACATTATTTCATTTCCGAGTGTTCGGGGGTCTCCCCGCAGAATTGCCCCATGCCCCACCTTTTAAATGAAACATGCGTCCCGGGCTCGAGATAGCCCCCACTCTGACGTAGGTGAGGGAGTATTGCAATTTACCGACAGCAAAACTTAGCCCCGCTTGAGGTGAAATCTCTGCCCCCTCTGTCAGTTAGGCTTCGCGCGTTACACAATTATTGTTAAAATTAAATAATGAAAGGGGTTTTTCGGCTAAAAATTTTTTAAACATATTTTAAAAAACCAAATTGGAGGCACGCTGGCTACAGTAAATATTAGGATAGAAGGGTTTTCATGCAATAGATATGGTATAAGGATAATTCCCTATTAAATTTCAAGGGGTAGGTCAATTGTTTGTAGAATTTTTTTTTTTGACCAAGATTTATTTTTTAAATAATGGGTTTTATGTAAAAATACATATATAAAAATTTCCCAGAAGAGAGGGTAGTTAAATAATAATTCGTTATTCAAAAACAGGGGGTTTAGGACCAAAATTGTGAATAAAATGTAGGTAACTCCAGGTAAAAATAAATTTACCTAGACAATGGAGACAAAAGGGCTGTATTAGATAAAGCAAACTAAAATTAAGCTGCTCATTAAAAACCCGGGGGTACACGTTTTTTTAAACTGTGAATCCCTTTAGCTTCAACCTGCAGAGCCCCTTTATCCCAAAATTTTCCACCACGTGTTGACTGGAAAATATCGCTCTAGTGCTTCAAATTTAAAAACCCCCGCATTTTCCCCCTTTGGGTCTATTTAAATGTTTTTGCCAAGGTGTATCTCTCTTATTTCTGTTTTCCCCCTTTTGTTCCCAAAATCCTCTGGTTTCCCGGGTCTAATTGTTTTCCCTACATACTCCAAGGGACAGGAAAAACGGGGCCCCTTTTAAATCACTTTTTAAAATCTACAATTTTAAAAGGCCCCGAAACTCAAAGGACTGTTTAGTCACATGGGTGAAAAAGTGTTTATCGGTTTTAAACCCTTTTTAAAAGGGTTTTTCAATGGCCCCATTTTAAAAGCCCCTTTTTTTGTCTATTAAGCCCTGATTCAGATTTTACTTTTGGGGTGAGATGGCTATGTGTAATCTGTCTGCCAAAGGGTTCTGCCCTCCTGTATGTTACCCGAGAAAATGGGGGGCAAAAAATTTCCCATAAGATTTCCCTTTTCCCTTCCAGAATATCCAAATGTCTTGTAGGGAGCTTTGTGGTCGAATGCGCCCCATCAAAGTCCCCATTAAAATTTAAACTGAGGGGGGTTAAATTTTGATTTTTTTTTGGAATGAGGAGTTTAAAAACGGTTTTTGATAATGCATATTTTTTATTTTCTTTTTTCCTTTTTTGGGGGGGGGGGGGGGGGGCCCGGTTTTTTATGGGGGAACCCCTAGTGGGTGAATCTTTTTTCAAGATCCCCGGCCTTTTGATGAAATTCCAAAAACCTTTTTGGGAAATTTTTCCTCAACCCCAAAAATGGGGCCCTTTTGGGGTCCCCCTTTTTAAAGATAAAAAAATTTACAGTTCTCCAACCGGAGGCTGTTGGGGTTTCCGTAGGTTTTCGGTTGACCGTTGTTGACAGTTCACCCGAAAAACCTTCTTTTAAAATTTCCCCAAAACCCAAAAAAAGGTAGGTCTTTTTACTCCCCTCCCGGGGGGAACTTTGGACCAATAGAAATTTTTATTTAGGGGTTTATAAAACCCCTTAAATTTAAAAGAAAAAAAGGACCCGACCCCAAGCAAATATATCGTCAAGTGCGGGTCCCGGGCAATTTTTGGGCTGGGCCCGATAATCGACTCATCAAATAAAAAACCCAAAGGTTTTGCTTCCACCAGCCCCGGAGCAAATTAGCAAGGGGGTTACCCCTTCTCATATTGATCTTGAGAAAAAAACGCGTCGGGTTTTTTTGGTTTATTTATCACATTTTCAATACTTAAAAACAACCATTCACTCATAGGCGTGTATTAGGGTTTTCTTGTTTTTGGTTCCTGGCCCGGGGTCGTCCTTATCAGGACGTTTTCCTTTGGCATTTCTCACTTATAAGGTAGTTAAGTGTATAGGGATGGTGTTGGGGCAAGATGTAACTGTTTTTTTGCCACTTATTTATGCTCTATTAGTATAGGTAAATCAAGAGTCATAGCTTTATGAGGATCTACCTTTTTAATGGTATTATTAAAAGTTATCTTTTTATAGTGTTTACTCCAGTGCTCTTGTAAGTGTTTGTGTAAACTATTATTAGATACTGGTATGTTGAGGAGGTTACCGCCTACCAATTAGCTCTTTATTATTTATTTGATAATTTTGGGTATGGCCAGTTTTCGTAAACCTAGTGATCTGGAAACAGATACGTGGCAAGATTGAGGTAAGGATGTGTACTCTGATAAAATTATACCAAAAAACTATCTACCCTAATAAAAAAGACTTCCTTTTAAAGACTTGACAAAAACTATATAAGGAAACATGCAGTATCATTCGTGGGACTACAATCATTTGAAAGCTACTTAAAAAAAAATAGTTCCTATGCAGGCTTGAGGATAGCATTGGTCCAACTAGTGTTGGACATTCGACGCGTTGGCTGATCGAGATCGAGCGATTGTCGATAGTCGGCAGATTATCGATAGAAAGGTTTTTTCTCGATAGTGATCATCGATTATGAAGCGGATTACCGCTATTAAAGTCTAGGGGAGAGCAACAACACTTCATTATTACACCCCAAAACAAGGCTGGAGAAGATGAATTTAACATCCACTAACATGTCAAATGGATACGTGCTGACATCTTAGGCAACCTAACTTAGGTTTTTAAAGTCACAGAAAAAAAAGTACAGACATCACTATCTCCCTGTCTTTGTAACACTCAGCCTGACCCTTTAAAACCTGCATCATCGCCACAAATTAAAAAGTGCCAGAAGGCAGTATGATTTGAACCATCATGTTACTTTAACTGGGCATTGAAGATCCTGTCCTGGCAACGCATAGCATAGTGGCCCCAAACCTGATGACCCCCACATTTAACAAATGTGCGCAAAAGAAAAGGAGTCTTTTCAACACTACTATTTTGAAGTTTCATGGACATTGACTTAGCATGTCTGGACCGCAGTATGACGCATTAAAACCTGTCATGACTCCCCCAGATTAAAAAGTGCCGGGACAAGGAGTCTGTTATGTCTCTGTCATCTGTTATGTTTTCGTATTAATACACGGTATTTTTGCACCTTTCAATTTCACCTGTGGTGACTATAGAATTGCTGTATTTAAGACTTTTACGTGGAAAGCTGCGTCATATGAACAAAGCTGGGTGCTAGCAATAAGTTACAAGAAAACTCAAGTATTGTTGTATAGTTTTGATGTATTTTACACAGGTATTTGTGTGTGCACCTTTAAATTCACCTGTTGGTGAGACTATAGAATTGCTGTTTTAAGATTTACGTGGAAAGGGCTGCGTCGCATTGAACAAAGATAGGGTGCGCTCAAAAAGATCAAAAAAAACTATCTGTTAATGTTTTCGTAAGTATACACGGTATTTTGTTTGCACCTTTCTAATTCACTGTGGGTGACTTTCTAGAATTGGCGAGTTTTTTAGATTTACGTGGATGCTGCGTCAATGAACAATTGCTGGGTGCGCAAAATGTCAAAAAAACACGTAACTGTTTAGTTTTGGAACTGTCATTAAAAAACGATATTTTTTGCACCTTTCATAATTCCACCTGTGGTGAAATATAGAATGCTGTTTAAGATTTACGTAGATGCTGCGTCTGAACATGAACATGCTGGGTGTGCAAAAGTCAAAAAGACAGTGTAACTGTATGTTTGATATAATAAACGTATTTTTTGCACCTTTCAATTCACTGTGGTTGTATATAGAATTGCTGTGTTTTAAGATTTCATGTGGATGCTGCTGTTCGTCAATGGAACAATGCTCGGTGCGCAGAAAAAGTAAAAAAACAAGTAACTGTGATAGTTTTCGTACGATACACGGTATTTTTGGCAACAAAAAAGACCGCTGTGCTGACTAACTAGATTGCGTATTGTAATTTAATGCATGGCTGAGTGGATATATTCAACAGAGTCAAAGGTGTAATGGGTAAAATGAGAAATGAAACACCTATATGAATTGTATACTGAGTAACTAAAGTGGAGTTTTGCTCAGCATAACACAAAAGAGACCATGTCTTGTTACTATGAAATGAGGGTATTCACAATTTATAAGTTCAGGCTAGACCCATATATACCAGGAAATATTTCATAGCAAACTGATTAATAATAAAAGACATTCCAAGACAATGTCTACACTAAGTCTTGGAGCTTTATTCGCTCAGTGTTTCTTTTATAGATAGAGCTTGTCTGTTGTTCGCTTGTCTCGCGCGGGGCCCCCGCCAACCCCCCCGCTCCCAACGCCGATGATATGTACGAGCTGGGTTGATGCTATGCTTTTTAATATTCTTAGTAACTAGACATTAAAATTTCAGACAATCTCTAATCTATCTAAATTGGAAGCGATAGACAGCTAATAGTAGAGGTTTTCTGTGCAGAAATTGGACTAATTTAGCTGAGATGTTTGGCCACTGGCAGTGCGCAGGATCCTATCCCTATGGAGCGCTGAGTGTGACAACTGGGCTGAATAAGTATGAAACGCGGTTCTATGTAAATCGTGGTCATGTGTGAGTTGTACAGACCATGGCAACCATAACACTTCCGTCTTGACGTCGCATACAACGCACTTCTCTCCCTGCTCTATTCTGTTAGTGATGGGCGGGCGAGCACATAGTTTATGTACAGGGTAGAGCGCCGTTTTAGCGACGTGACTGATAGTGATGGCTCCTGAGGGTGTTCGAATGGTTTGTGTAGTTGTGAGGGTTTTGGGAGTGATATGTTTTTAGGGACATGGGCTTCGGGGGCGAGGGGGTTGGGGGTGTTGTGCGCGTGGAAACTTGGGGTGGGGGCGCTGGGGGGCGTTGGTGTTTTGGTGATGGGGGGTGGGGGTTCTATATATTTTTGCCTGGTGGGTGTGGTTTGGGAGGACAGACGACACGATATTGGTTCTCTTTTGGTGTAGGTGCGCGGAGGGGTTTTAGGGAAGCTCGGTAAAACGAAGAGGGTGTTAGTTTGTATTGGTAATGGGGTAATAGAATCCTCCTCTATTGATTTGTCGAGCGAAAAAAAAAGAGAAGGGTTTATATCATGGTCTTCGAGAAAAAATGCACAAATAGGGGAATGTTTTGTAGAAGACGCCGCGCAGAGAAGGGAGAGGGAGGCGTGTGTGTAGGGTAGGTATGTTTCGTGATCGGGGGGGGGTGGTGATTGTGTGCGGTTAAGGTTGGTGGGGGGGTTGGGATATATTTTTATCTTTTTTATTTTGGTGGGTTGGTGTGTTTTGGGCGGGGGAGTCGCGCCGGTAAATGAAAGAGGGAAGAGGGTTTGTAGGGTTGTTGTTGTTGGTTGCGGGGGCCAGTGGTGGTGTGTTGATGTTTGTTTTGGGTGTAGGCGGGTTGCCTTTTTGTAGGAATGGGTTGGGGTGTGGTGTGGTGTGGTGAGGATCTCTGGGGTTTGTTCGGGTGGGTGGGGGTGAGTATGAGGTGCGGTATATGTAGGTTCGCCCTTGGGCGGTGGGGGGGGGGGGGGGGGGGGGGGTTCGTAATTTATTATGTTTTTGTTTATGTTTGGTTATTTTTTTGTGGTTGGGGGGGTTGGGGGGGGGGGGGTGTTTGGTTAGTGGGGTCGGGTCGCAGGGTGTTAGGGTTGGGAGGTGTTGTGGGTTATAGTGTTTATTTGATAAGGAGGCACGTAGGTTCCGTTTCGCCGGGGGTTACGCCTCACATTGTGTGATGGTGTGGCAGGGGTGTGGATTGTTTGCGTATTGAGGTACGCCAGTATAGAAGTATTTGGTGGGTGTGCTGGGGTACCGGGGGGAGATGTTTGGGGGGTGGTGGTGGTTGGGGTGTGGGGTGGTGTTGTGTGGTTGTGGGGGGGGTTTTGTGCGCGTGCGTATGGGGGTTTTGTTTTGGGGGTTGGTGTGTTGTGTTTTTGGGTGGGAAGTTGCAGGTGTTGGAGAGAGACGTCAGGAAACGAGAGTCCGCCTCTTTTAATAAATATTGAATTTAGGGGGGGATTTGGACAGTGGGTGTCAATGGGGTTTGGGGTGTGTGAAGGGAACAGGTGAAGATGGGTAAGTAATATAGCTCCAAACCAAAGGGTAATTTTGGTGGGGTGTGGGTGGTGAATTTTGGGTAAGGATGTTAGGGGGATTTGTTCGGGGGGAAACGGGGAACCATTTTGCCGAAAGGTCACGCCGCGCAATTCGCGGAATAGGAAGAAATGATAATAGGGAGGGGTGCGCGAACACCACGAGTATTACTGTCTGAGTACTTTAATACCTTAGGGCAACGGTGTTGAAATATTTCTTGGGAAACCCTGATAATGGGTACCCACTGAAACTGTTTCCCATCCTACTATCCCCCCCCTAATCTATAACTTACGTAGTTTAAGCTCACAAGGATAAAAATATTTTAAAAAAAAAATTTAAAATAATTAGATCCCATTTCCTCTTAACCCCTTAATTTCCCCCTCCCCCCCCCCCCCCCTCATATAACACCTCAACCTTCACTACCTCTTATTCCCCCCCCCCCCCCCCCACCCTATATAACCCCTCCCCCCCCCCCCACCCCCCCCCCCCCACATTCCCCCCCTCCCCCCCCCCCTCTATAATTCCCCCCCAAATTTATATCACCAAAAATAAACACCCTTTTTTCTTTCCTTTTTACTCCCCCCCCCAAAAAAACCCATTTAACATACCCCGCACTATAATAAAATATCCCCCACAACAACCACAACACACAGTGTCCCCACCAAAACACCACCCAACCCAAAAATAAACTACAAACAAAACCCTTCCAAACATAAATTATTATTCTAAATTACTAAATCTTTCAAGTCCCCCACCCCACCCAGCCCGGCACAGATAAAAAATCGATCAACACATAGTCCCAAACCCACAGAAGACTTCGTACGCAAAGAATTCTTCAGAAATGGGAATTGATAAGCGAACTGAGAGTTCATGCAATGCTCTATTAGATAGAGGAGAAAAGGGAATCTAACGATATTAATATTAAACTAAAAAGAACGAGATGGAGGTAGTTCTTGAGAAATTCAAATTGGACCCAGAATTTTCAATAAAAGAGGGCATCCAACTGCAGAAAACACAATTGAAATATTCAAACATAATCTTGAATGAAGAAAAACACCCAATCAATTTGTACGAGATCTTCAGGATTTCCGTTGAAAAATAAAGCATACAATTTTTACTGAATCACGACAAACCGTATAGGGGAGTAGAAGAAACGGATATTTCCTCCTCAGATACAGATACAGGTTACTTTGAATATCAGGAATTCTCAAGGGGGATAGAAAGACGGGACGTACATACAGAGGACAATATAGAAAAAGTGGGCCAATCTGGACGTTCTAGATCAAGGGGCTCTATTTTTTTAGAGAGAGGAGAGATACCAACTGAGAAGAGAGGACCATAATGTGCAAGGAATGGATAAATTTTTAATCTAATTATCAAGCTGATCAGAGAACAGGTTAACGGAGGAGAAGAAAAATCTCTGTTACAGAGAAGAGTTTATCATTCATTTTCTAAACATCTATTTGACCTCTTTTCATGGACCAAAGATGTTGTATTATTTGTCAGGAAAACTTGAAGTCGGCATAAATTTCATAAAAATGAGAGAGAGAAGGGAATGTCCTTAATTTAGCTTTTACAGATGAGGAACTCAAATGTTTACGGATCTAAATTTGAATTACTAAGGCGAGAGTAGTCGGGGGAGATTGGTAAAGGACCTTATCACACAATGCGAGGATTAAAAATACTATTTTCACAACCAGTGGGCGATGTATCCTGCATTTGATGAGTGTTTCGTAATAATTAATTCTAAAGACCTGTCAGAAATACAACAGGACTCGAAGGATAGCCAATCTTATTTTCCATGCGAAAAACAGGCTCTGCGAACCTTGGAGAGAGATATGGATATAATAAATAAAACCCTCTGATAAGGGGACTTATTGTCTCCTGAAAAGAGCTGATTATGTAAAAATGTGCCAAACCATTTTAGACGATAAGTTCTAGCTATGAGTCCTCCCCAAGATCAACTCCAACATTCAAAAGGAAACAAAACTTTTGAAATCTAGATTCATGCTAAACAAGATGGGCTTATTGATGAAATGAATATAAATTTCTGCTGTGAAATCTACCCCAAATAGCTACCTTTTTGCCCTCCCACAAGGTTCATAAGGGTTATAACGCCACTAAAAGGGCGGCCCGATAGTGTCAGGCATTAATAGGCCTGACACAAAATATGGCATCTATTTTGGATAAGTGCCTTTAGGAAATATGTAAACACCTCCCGTCATTTATCCGCGATACCATGGATTGTTATCTAAAATCGAGGGTATCTCAGCGGAGGAAAACCAATATTCTGGCCTACCATTGATGTTTCGAGGCCCTTATTACTATCTATCCCCACATGTTATGGGGTTGAAAGCTGTAGAATATTTTCTCTCTATGAGAGGGGTCAACAATTTCAGGCAACAACATCTTTTCCTGAAACTTATGGAAGTTTGTTTTGACAAGATAATTTTTTTCTATTTCAATTGGTCGCATGTACCACAGCTCAGGGGCACCGCAATGGGTAATCTTGCGGCGCCACTCCACCTATGCATAATTTTCTAATCCTGGGCTGGTGGGATAAGCGGACCCTTTGTTTTTAGTGATGATCTGATTATCTGGCCCAGTCCACATTGTCCTACTGGTCCCGCTACTATTGCGACGATATATTTGTATAGTGGTCGGGTCCAGGGGTTTCATTTAATAACTGGTGTATCAACCCTAAATCAAAATTCTATTGTCTAAAGTTCACCTCGGAGTGGAGTAAAAAAAGTAAGCTACCTTTCTTGGATGTGGAAATTAAAGAGAGGATTCGGGTGAAACTGTCAACAACGGTCTACTGAAACCTACGGCAAACAACAGCCTCCTGATTGAGTTGAGAAGCTGTATCCTTTTATTAAAAAGGGGTATCCCAAAGGGCCAGTTTTTGAGATTGAGGAGAAATTGCTCAAAATGTTCTGGAAATTTCATCAAAAAGGCCAAGGGATCTTGAGCAAGATTCATCACTGGGGTTACCCCAAAAAAACCGGTACAAGGAAGCTAACAATAAGGCATTATCACAAGGGAGATCCCTTGGTTCTTCAACTCCTCATTCCAATAACATAAATCAGACGGTACAGTCTCAGATTAGTTAGAATGGGTACATTTGAGTCGGGCGCATTCGAACCATCAGAGCAATCCCCTAGCAAGACACTGGGATATTCTGAGGATGGATAAGGATCTTATAGAAGTTTTGCCGCCATATGCTCAGGTAACATCAGGAGGGGCAGAAGCCTGGCAGACAGATGTTGAAACATAGTCATCTCCAACCTGAAGTAAAATCTGAATCATGGCTTAATTAGACACCGAGGGGGCTGCTTTAATGTGGCCATTTGTAAAGCCTGTAAAATGGTTAACTGACTAAACACTTTTTCAGCCATTGTGACTAAACAGTCTTTGAGATCAGGGCCTTTATAAATTGTAGATCTTCAAAATGTGATTTACAAGGCCACGTGTACCTGTCCCTTGGAGTATGTAGGGAAAACGTTTTAGAACCCTGGGTAACAAATAAAAACAGGGATTTGGGAACCTCATGGGGGACATCGAAATAAGAGAGATACACCAATTGGCAAACTTGAATGAGATCCATGGGGGAAAGATGCTTCTGTTTGAAGTTTGAAGCAATAGAGCTGATACGCCAGTCACCGCACGTGGTGGAGGACTAATGATAGAAGAAGATTTCAGCTGAAGCTAATATGTTCACAGATTAAAAACTGTGTAACCCCTAGGTCTTAAATGAGCCGTCTTAATTTTAGCTGCTTATATCTAATAAAGTCATTGTTCCATTGTCTAGGTAAACTTAGATGTTTACGCTGGAGTTACTCTACGATTTGTATTCACAATTTTGTGTCCTAAACTCTCTGTCACCCCATCCTTTTTGAAATAACGAATTTATTACTACTGACCCTCTCATTCTAGGATTTTTTATATGTATTTTTTTACATCAATCATTATTTAAAAATAAATCTTGATGATGGTAAAATGTAAAATCTACAAACAATTGAATCTAGCCCTTGATATACTAATTACGGGGATTATGCATTATACATATCTATTGCATGATAACTCGTTCTATCGCTATATTTACTGTAGCCACGCGTTGCCTACAGTAATGGTTGGTTTAAATATGATTAAAAATATCTTTAGCCGTAAATCCCTTCATTTACTTATTTAACAATAATTGTGTAACGCAGGAGAGCTAAATGACAGAGCGGGCCAGAGAGTTCCACCTCAAGCGTGGCTAGTCTTGCTGTCACGGTGAATGCATAAACTCCCTCACATACGTCAGAGTGGAGGGCGTACATCTCAGCCAGGACGCATGTTCAGTTTAATGGTGGCGCCATTGCGCACATTCTGACAGAGAGACGCCGGAACATTCGGACATGCAATAATGTTAGTGGCAGACAGAAACTTGTCTCCACTATATAAAGTATGTATCAGATGCAGTTTTTAACTGCATTCACTTGCTATTAGTGAGCATAACCTGACATTTGTTTGGTTACTATTTCTTTTTTGACTGGAACGTATATATACATGGGGGGCATAGAATTTGAACGTCCACCAAAGCAATTGTAGGTATAGAGCATTGCTATATTTTTCTCTATCCTCTGTATATACAGAATTGGTGAGTAGAGTTTTCCCCGCACTGGGATTAACAATAGGATACGAATGTGCTTCTATTTGCCCATAATGAGATTATTTTCCAATCTGTATCTGTTTGATATGCTTATTAGGTTGATCATTAGGTTATAAGGTTTCTATTTACCATATGCATGGGAGGTCATAAATCATATCACGGATAACCTTGACTCTGATGCGACAATTGCTCAATCTATATAAGAGTAAGTAAATAAACTATGTTTTGTATATATCTAGCCAGCTTTTGGTCTATTTAAATTAAGATATTGTAACTACTTGTCAATAAGATCTTTATCTACTATGTTATGAAACCCCTGAGGAATTCTCATATGATCTTGAGAAAGAAACGCGTCGTTTTTTTTGTTTATTATCACATTTTTCACTCTAAACACATTCACTCATGAGGTGATTAGGGTTTTTTTTTTTTTCTAGTGTTGGTTGCATGGCATGCGGGGGTCGTCCTTATCAGGACGTTTTTTCCTTGCATTTCTCACTTATAGGTAGTTAGTGTATAGGGATGATGTGTAGGGGCAGTGTACATTTTTTTGCCACTATTTATCTCTATATTCATTGTATATCACAAGAGTCATAGCTTTATGAGGTATCTACCTTTTTAATGTATTATTAAAAGTTACTTTTTTATAGTTTTACTCCACGTGATTTGTACAGTTGTTTTGTAAACTATCTAATAGAGATATAGGTATTGAGGAGGATTAACCGTACTCATTACTCTCTTTGATTAGTTTATTTGCGTGGTTAAACAACTAGATTCTAGTGCCATCTACTTATAGCGTTTACGCAAAGGCGGCATATGACATCTCTAGGTCCGAGAGAATCTGAAGGCTTGCTCAAAGAAAGGCCAGGCTTGAGTAGGTCCTGGACTTTTGTGAACGGCGATAAGCGAGGATGTGGTAGGTTTCCCGTGACCGTGGCTGGCGGAATATATCAGCGGACTCTGCGGAAGCCCTCTCCCTTTTTGAGGCGGGGATATAAGGGATCCCGGTATTGACACTACCCATCGTCTTCCTCCTCGCAGTGATGAACGAAAGCGCTCGCCCCAAGCTAATTCTGTGAAAAGACCACGTTGGATCCGCAATGTCGTCATCATCAAACAGGTGACTTCGTCGTCCTGACAATTTCTGCATCCAGGAGCTGCGGGCTACAAGCAAGAGGCACTGCAAGGCGTTGACGAAACGACGCCCGGGATTTTTGCCGATTGGACCGGCCTTCCTCCGTTCTCCTCCTCTGATGGCATGAGTAATTGGCGTCAGAGCAGACAAAAATCATACTCTTTGGACTCTTGATCTTATAACATGCCTTCTGACCCAACTCGCATTTTGTCATCAAAAGACGAGTCTTCAGAAAATGGATTACTCCACAGAGTGGTGGGTACACGAGTAGACGATTGGGCTGCCTTCGCTTGTCATGATTGGCTAGATTCTAGATGATTTCTGATGACGGACATTTGTGGCCGTGACTAGGGAGGACGAGGAAAGGTAAGACTGCTGGATGCAGGTGGTGCATTAACCACTGAAGAAACAGATTGGTGTTGCTGTTGTTACTAAGATTCACAGGGCCCTGACACAGCGATGACAGGACACCTGACGGTCCTGCAACCGACGATCCGCTAGCATGCGTGTTGTCGCAGCACTGGAAGGAGCCACTTCCTCTCGTACCTCTAACTCCATGTCCTACCCCCTCTTTGCTCGTTACCACCTGCATTTCGCTCCATGTTCAGAAAGATAAAAATTTGAGAAGGTAAGGAAGAGTTTTGGAAAGTATCTTATTAAAAAGCAACGGCAAATCACAAGAGCTATTCTCAGATCCCTAAAATCAAAAACAAAATTGCTAGATTCAAATTTAAGTGCAAGGTACCCATCCGCTATCAACGCATAGCGTTCACTGACAAAAAGTGAAGAAAAAACACCCTATCTGAAATGTAATACTGGATAGTAAACGGTATTTTTGGCAACCTATCAATTACACCTGTGGGTGACTACAAAATTGCCTTGGATTCATTTTTATCTGTGCAATTGGTGGTGATGTGTCTCTACTAGATAACAGAATGGCCTGGCCTGCAGCCAAAGTGAAAAAACCCACGAGATTCTGAAATGTATACGGATAATAATACAGTATTGTAGTGGCACCTATCAATAAACCTTGTGGTGACTAAAAATTTGATAGGATTTCAAATTTAAGTGGCAAAGTGGGTACCTCATATCAAACAAAGCTTGACTGACCAAAAGTGAAAAAAAAACCTAATCTTGAAATGTAATACTGGATAATAAAAGGTTTTTGTTGGCCGCCAATATCTACATACACCTGTCGGTGACTACTCACTAGAATGCCTGGATTTCATAATAAGTTAACTGTAGGCGTACGCTATCACTCGCGCAAAAGTTGACTGACATAAGTGAAAAAAAACACCTATCTGAAATGTATACGGTTATTTTAAATGGTAATTTTTGGGACAACCATGATACCATTACACTGCACGGGGATCGTCAAATTTGCGGTTTGAAATGTAAGGGGAGTGCCTATATCAACTAATAGTCTGGAGGCTGGGCACAAAGTGATTAATCACAGTTGATGATAGGGTTTTCGGTGAATTTTTGTGGTTGGTGGGGGGTACATCCTATTATTACTCCTGTGGTGACTGAAAATTGACTGGAGTTTCAAATTTAAGTGCAAGTACCTATAATCAAACAAAGCTTGGACTGACCAAAAGGGGAAAAAACACTCGGTCTGAATTGTTCCAAAACGGATAATAACAAGGTATTTTGGCCTACACCTATCCATACACCTGCGGTGACGACTCAAATTGCTGTAGATTGTATTGTAGTGGAAGTGCCTCTATCAACAAAGCGGATGGGCAACAAAGTGAAAAAAAAAACTAGTATCTGAAATGTATACGGATAATAAAAGTATTTTGGCAAAACTATCATATACACTGTGGTGGATTACAAATTGCTGGATTCAAAATTTTAACTGCAAGTTTACCATCTATCAACAAAGCTTGACCTGACAAAGTGAAAAAAACACATATCTGAAATGTATAAGGATAATAAACAGTATTTTTGGCACCTACTCTAATAACTGTGGTGATTCTACCAAATTGCTGTATTCTAATTTAAACTGCAAGGTGGCTCTAATACACAAAGCTGGACCTGCGCCAAAGTGATAAAAAACACGTGTCTGAAATGTATTCGGATAATAAAAGTATTTTTGGAACCTATCAAGAATACACTGTGGTGACATACAAAATTGATGGATCAAATTTAACTGCAAGGGTGGCTCATATGAACAAAGCTTGTAGCTGCCGCCAAAGTGAAAAAAACACATTTGAAATGTATACGGTATAATTAAAGGTATTTTTGCACCTATTACAATACTCGTGGTGACTACAAAAATTGCTGGATTCAAATTTTAACTGCCTAGGTGGCTCTATGAAAAAAAGCTGGCCTGCGCCAAAGTGAAAAAAACACATATTGAAATGTGTACGGGATAATAATAAGGTTATTTTTGGCATCTATCAATTCACTGTAGTGACCTACAAAAATTGTGGATTTCTAATTTAGTGCAGGTTCCTCTATGAAACAAGCTTGACTGACACAAAAGTGGAAAAAAAAAAACACTCATCTGAAAATGTATACGGATAATAACGGTATTTTTGGCACCTAATCAATACCACCTGTGGTGACATAAAATTGCTGTATTCAAATTATAAACTGCAAAGGTGGCTTCAATGAGAACAGAAGCTGGCCTGCGCAAGTGAAGAGAAAAACACTGTGATCTGACATGTACTTATCATATGGTAATAAAAGGTATTTTAGGCACTAAATCAATACCACCACTCTGTGATTAGTGACTACAAAATTGCTGATATCCAAATGTTATACTGAGACACAATGGTGGCTCTTTGAACAAAGCTGGCCCTGCGCCAAAGTGAAAAAAACAAAGTATCTGAAATGTTATACGGATAATAAAAGGTATTTTTTGCCACTGATCAATACAACCTGTGGTGACTACAAAATTGCTGGATTCAAATAGTAGAGTGCAAGGTAACTCTATCTAACAAACTGGCCTGCGCAAAGTGAAAAAAAACACGCGTATCTGAAATGCATACGGATATAAAAGGTTTTTCATAGGCACCTATAGAAATACCAATCCTGTGGTGACTAAGGAAATTTGACTGGATTCAATTTTAAGTGCAAGTTACCTCTATCACAAAGCTTGACTGACAAAAGTGAAAAGAAACGACACCTATATGAAATGTCTACTGTAAATAATATGTGGAGTTTGCACCTTACAAATAGGACCTGCAGTTACTAGAAAAAGATTGAAATTCCTAATTATAAGTTCAGGCTGGGCCAAAATCCAGAGAAATATTTCAACATCAGAAAAAAAATGGTTTAATTATAAAGCTATTTGCAGTGCAATGTCTTACACTATGTTGGGGGCACAATACTCCACAAGGTATCCTTTAGAAGAGTAGTCTGTGTTCGACCCGCGGGCCAATCCCCCCCCCACCCCCCCCCCCCCCCCCCCCCCGCTCCCCCCGTGACTTTCAGCAGTAGATGCTCCTTTAAAATTCTCAGCCTAACTACCTAAAATCTGCAAATCTCTGATCTACCTAAGTTCTAAGGTTCACAGCTAAAAGTATAGCTGCCTCTGTGAACAAATAGAATAATTTCGCTGAACCGTTTGCACAGAGGCAGAGCGCACGTCCTACTCCTTTGAGATACTGACACACACTGATCATGAACAGGAAGGGCTGTTCTATGTAAAACGAGGTCATGTGATTTTTCCAGCCAATCGCAACCATACACATCCCAGTCATGACGTTGCACACACAGCTCACCCTGCTCTATTCTCTAAGCTGATTTGCTGGCCGCCAAAATGACAGGAAGCGCCGAAAATGGCGCGATATTAATAGATTATGCACAGATTTTAACCTAAATTATCGCGTGATCTAAAAAAATCCGATCAACATAAAAGCCGTGCCGATTTCAACTTTGTCGATAATAATCGCTCAACACTACTTCTAAGCTGTAACATAATAAAATAATACAGTAATATCTAAAAATCATGGATTATTTGGTAAATATAGATCTCACACTTTTAGACCACAAACTGAACACATCTGAATTCAAGATTTTCGAATTGACACTGAAATAGTTATTTTTTTTAAATATGATCTCATCGCGATCGCAACTTGAATTTTGGTACAGATGTTGCTAGGAGCATAGCAGGAACATGTGCATTTTTGGAAATTTTTAAATTAAACGTTTTTTTTTGGAAATGCATTTTAAAATTTTGCGTTTGCGTTCGCATGGGTAAAATATTAACAAAGATACTCTTGTGACATATTTCGTGAAAGCCTGTACATTTCTAGCCTGAGTTTTGAGGAGAAATGTAAAGGCAGGCAACACTGAAATTTACGCTTTTCCCGAACTTTGAAAATCAATTAACAAAAATAATAAATTCTAGAATTTTTTTTTTCTTCACATTTTGTATTCTCTGACACACTACTACCAAATAGCAAAATCTCAAA
Source organism: Phyllomedusa bahiana (assembly GCA_025379985.1). Taxonomy (NCBI): domain Eukaryota; kingdom Metazoa; phylum Chordata; class Amphibia; order Anura; family Hylidae; genus Phyllomedusa; species Phyllomedusa bahiana. The sequence continues at coordinate 23,990 of JAODAL010004166.1, forward strand.
AGAATTAAAAATATAGAGGTAAAAATCATTGGTTCACTTGACATGGAATGACCCGCATAAGGATTTGCTACAGCAAGATGTAAAAGGCCGGAGGCCTGATTGTGAGGTGCTACTAAGGCCATATTCACACGGCTTAAAATGGGCCGTATTTCGGTCCGTAATTACGCGCCGGAAGTGCGCAAATTACGGGCTGAAAACGGCCCAGTCATTACGGTAATCCACAGTTCTCATAGAGAACTATGGATTACGTCTCCTCTCCCCGCTCGGCGAATACGCCGAGGGGGGAGATAAGTGACATGTGAATTACCAGCAGCGTACACGCGCCGCTGGTAATGAATGTCTATGGGCCGGCGGGGTGCCAGGCCCCCGCTCCCTCCACCTCTCCCGCCCCCTGCCACACGGCGTAATTGCGGGGCGTAATTACGTCCCGCAGTTAAGCCGTGTGAACATGGCCTAAAGGTGCTTTCACACGGTGCGTTTTTGGTGCGTTTTTGATGCGTTTTTTGGATACGTTTTTTGTACAGGAAGGCACAGCAATTAATGACATACATTATTGCACAAAAAACGCATCCAAAAAAACGCATCAAAAACGCACAAAAAACGCACCGTGTGAAAGCACCCTAAGAGACTGTGAAGCTGATAAAAGGAGACACACCCATATACAGATTGTTGCCTGTGTGGGAAGGCTGCCTCAGTGTACAGGAAAGTGTCTCTGGAAAGACAGGAGACACACCCCATAACAGAGACTGTGTTGGTGAAATTTTTTTTTCTTTGGCCATGGAGGAACTCCATGGTCAAACAATGTACAGTTGTTTCTAATCAATTTTGTACTTTCTGGCTTAGTTTCAATATTAGATGTGTATGATAGTTTCAATATTAGATGCATTGATTTGTGGTCACTGAGACACCAGGAAATTTGTGCAAGACCCTTTCATTTGTTATTATGTAGGTGTTGATGGTGGGGTCACATGCACTAAGTCCAGTCTGAAAAGGGCCCTTGGGAGCACAAGTGGAATATATGTCAGCATTGTGTCAATGTAGTCCCCTTGGTTTGCACATAAAGCCACCATGGCAGAAATGTGAACTAAATGGTGTGGGAGAGTGTCAAACACATCCTTACCTTCCGTTTGTCTTAAAAGTATTTTGATTCTCGCCATTTTAATAGGCTCCCAGACTTTTAAGTCTGAGTATCGCTTTTGGCTCTGCTGGGGGGTATGCTGTCGCCCGCACAGATTCGCAAGCTCCAGGGTCAACTGCTTCAGAATGGCCAATTTCTGGAGGTTGATGTTGGTCCGGAGAAGATTATCATATTCGGCCTCCTTCAACACCTGGACCACATGTATTAACTCGTCCCGAATTAAGTGGCCTCAGCAGCTGCATCATCATCTTTGGCGTCTTGCTGGTGCACGGACTCTGTTTTTTGGGGAGAATGGTAGAACACAATGTTGTACAAATGTGGAGTAATGTAATCCACACCTACAGTGGTCCATGAAATTGAATGCTAGACACAATACTGTTACTTTACACTGTGTCTTTCAAGGTTTTGGAGCAGATAATATAAGATTTCAACAGATAAACTCTCAACATGAATGCACAATTAACATAATTTATTAAAATACATGTGTTTGTTTGGAGACCTGTAATCCGACCCTCCCAAACCTTATTGTGCTTGCCCTAGAAACACAAATTCACTTTGACAGAAAATATAACGTGTCCTGTGCTTGGGAGTTTAGAAGCTCAGCTACTTAGACAGCAGACACCTCAGCAATGTAAGGCCTCGTTCACACGACAGATTTGGCCGCGGGTTTCGCCGCGGCTCTCGCCGCGGTTCCCGCGGCCAAATCCTCGGCGGGCCGCGCCGCAAACTCGCGTCTCCCGACGCGGGTTTGTGGCGCGAGCGGTGGGCGTGGCCTCGTTGAGGGAGGGGCGTGGTTTGGGGCGCGGCTTGCGCCGAGGGCTTGCCCCTATGCAAATTAAGAGCAGGGGCCAAGCCGCGGAGCTAGCCGCATCCCAGCCGCGCACCACCCACGGCGACACCCGCGGCGCTGCCCGCGGCAGCACCGCGCGGCCGCCGCGCAGAGCACTCCTGTCAAGAAATGACAGGAGAGTTCTTCACACGCGCGGGTCTGTCCGCGGCCCCGGAGCCGCGGCCAAACCCGCGGCGTGTGAATATTAACGCGGTTTCCCATAGGAAACCATGTTAATAATCTAGGCGCGATTTTGCCGCTGTTATGGCCGCGGACGGCCATAACCGCGGCCAAATCCGTCGTGTGAACAGGGCCTTATCCTCCCCCAGACAGAGGAGACCGAGGGATTTCCCACAGGCTTTCAACTCAAGACAAGTGTTTCATGAGAAGCTCAAGTTCAAAAATCTTTCAAGGACTAAATGGCATATGTGAGGTTAGGGGCATGTCTTGCCTACCATCAAGGTCTCTGGCTTCAGCCATGCTTTCAATTGACATTTGGGTCAGTTCTATAATCAACAAAAAAGTTTGCCTTAGACACATTGGAACCATGTTTATAATAAATTTATAATTCAGTACTAGCCCACTGCAAAAATACATATACAGTGCCTTGCGAAAGTATTCGGCCCCCTTGAATTTTCCAACCTTTTGCCACATTTCAGGCTTCAAACATAAAGATATAAAATTTAAATGTTTTTGTGACAAATCAACAACAAGTGGGACACAATTGTGAAGTGGAACGAAATTTATTGGATATTTTAAACTTTTGTAAAAAATAAAAAAATTTAAAAGTGGGGCGTGCAAAATTATTCGGCCCCCTTAAGTTAATACTTTGTAGCGCCAACTTTTGCTGCGATTACAGCTGCAAGTCGCTTGGGGTATGTCTCTATCAGTTTTAAACATCGAGAGACTGAAATTCTTGCCCATTCTTCCTTGGAAAACAGCTGGAGCTCAGTGAGGTTGGATGGAGAGGGTTTGTGAACAGCAGTTTTCAGCTCTTTCCACAGATTCTCGATTGGATTCAGGTCTGGACTTTGACTTGGCCATTCTAACACCTGGATACGTTTATTTGTGAACCACTCCATTGTAGATTTTGCTTTATGTTTGGGATCATTGTCTTGTTGGAAGATAAATCTCCGTCCCAGTCTCAGGTCTTTTGCAGACTCCAACAGGTTTTCTTCCAGAATGGTCCTGTATTTGGCTCCATCCATCTTCCCACCAATTTTAACCATCTTCCCGGTCCCTGCTGAAGAAAAGCAGGCCCAAACCATGATGCTGCAAACACTATTATTGACAGTGGAGATGGTATGTTCAGGGTGATGAGCTGTGTTGCTTTTACGCCAAGCATATCGTTTTGCATTGTGGCCAAAATGTTCGATTTTGGTTTCATCTGACCAGAGCACCTACTTCCACATAATAGAAAAAAGTCAGCTCACCGTGATCCAGTATGCTGCAGGGACCCTCCGGGCTTGGGAGATAGCACTATAGCAAGCACAAACGTATGGTCCAGCAATCCAAAGGCCAATAAAAAATCCAATATTTATTGAGTAATATTAAAATAAAACGGCAAACATGCACAGGGGAGATGAATGAAGCTTACGCGTTTCAGGGCGACTGCCCCTTAATCATAGCATGTTTTACACAGGAAACAGGAAGTGTTTAAATATACATGGTGAGGAACAGCTGATATAACTCACCTGTGGCAGAGAAGAGGCAGCTTGTAGGAAGATGACAGCAATGCCTGGGCGCCGGTCACATGTCCTGCACTGAACATATCCGTACCATGTGTAAGAACGCCGGCGCCTGCGCAATATCGGCATCCCATACAGCGACGCGCGTGCGCAGAAGGAGTCGGGGCCGAAGCGAGCGGAGCCGAAATCTTACCCACAACCCTAGTCAGGGCAGGCATCGGCGCCTGCGCACCGACGGCGCTGCAGAACCCGCCGCGCCTGCACCGACAGAATTGGGACCGAAGCGGACATGGCTAGGACAAAGACAGCATAGACAGTCGGCGCGATACATAGTGACATGTACAACAGACTGCTTCATAACTCTGACTGCAGGGGACAAGAACCTGAGATAAAAACAACTAAATAAAATGAAATACAAATCTCAAATACACAGAAGTGAGCCCACACAAATATACGTCCTATAATACATAAAAATTAAACGCCTTAAACAAACGACAGCAAGTATGACAAATATGCACGACATAAAATGGAAAAAGAAAAAAAAAAGGGGAGGAAAAAAACCCAAAAAACTATAATGAAATACTGAAACAGCCAGGCCTATAACAAAACTTCAAATGTATACATTAATAATGATAAAGGATTAAATTTTGTATGTGGAGGCCATGAGGCCATATTGTGTTTAAAGTAATGATCCAAAAGGCTCCTCTATCACGTAATCGGTAAATAAGATTACCTCCTCGTTTGCCTAACTGGACCTTTTCTATAGCAAATGCCCTGAAAAATTTATTGCTGGATTGGTGAGAGTTGATAAAATGTCGTGCAGCGTTAGAAATATTGCGATTGCCGGGATTTTCAATGTAATTGAGGTGTTCACACACTCGAATTTTAAATTTGCGTGTAGTGGAGCCAACATAATACAAGTGGCAATGTGTACATTCAATGATTTAGACTATAGAGGCAGAGTTACAATTAAGATATTGTTTAATGTTATAGCGCTGCCCTGAGATTGAAAGACTGAGTGACCTGAGAAAAAGAGCAAGTCTTACAAGGGTATGACCCACACTTAAAATCCCTGATGATTGAGCCAGTTGGTGGAGGGTTGGGGGGGTCGTACAGAGTTAGGACCAATGAGACTGCCTATAGTGCGAGGACGTCTGGCTACCACTCTGCAGCCCTGTGCCAAAACATTTTTTAATAGATCATCTTCAAAAAGTATAGGTAAGTACTTATAAAAAATATTTTTTATGGAGGAAAAATGTGTGTTGTAATCCACTACCAATGTGGGAATATTAGGCGACTGTTTGATACCCTGTTGCGAATGTAAAAGATGTTTACGGCTTTTGCGATCAACAATGTGTTGCGCATGTTTAATAACCCACTGTGGGTAACCTCTGGCAGAAAGGCGTTGCTGAATGTTGTGAGATTCATTGATAAAGTTTTGTTGTGACGAACAGTTGCGTTTGGCACGGGTTAACTCCCCGACAGGGATGGAAACACGTGTGTGTTTAGGATGAAAACTACGGTAGTGTAGGATAGTGTTACCGCTAACCGGCTTGCGGAAAGTTTTAGTTTGGATGTAATGGTCGGGGGTACCTGTTAATGTTAAGTCTAAGAAGGAAACTTGTGTGGAATCAAAAGTGATGGTGAATTTCAGGTTAAGAGGGTTGTTATTTAAGAATTCTGCAAATAACAGACATCTGTCATGTGAACTCCTCCATATAAACAACATATCATCTATATACCTCCCATACCACTGGACGTCCGAAAAAAAAGGATTGGTTTCAGAAAAAATATACATGTGCTCAAACCAGGACATAACTAAATTAGCAACAGATGGTGAAAATTTGGCATCCATGGAAACCCCACGTAACTGTAAATAAAAATGTTTGTCAAAGAGAAAAAAATTGTGGGTCATAAGAAACCGAACTGTCAAAAGTAAAAATTGCTGCAAGTCAACCGAAAAATCACTGTATTGAGCAAAATGAAATTCAAGAGCCATGAATGCGACGTCCAGTGGTATGGAGGTATACAGGGATTCCACGTCACAACAAATCCACGAGAAGTGTGAATGCCAAATAATGTTGTCCATAGTCTGCAGGACATCTCTGGTGTCCTGCAGATAGCCAGGGACACGGCGCACCAATGGCTGAAGAAGACAATCAAGCCATTCACATAGTGGTTCTAACATGGAACCTATGCCCGATACGATAGGTCTCATGGGAGGGCAGGTGATAGACTTGTGTACCTTTGGTAAACCATAAATGAAAGGAACAACAGGGTCAGTGACACGCAAACGTTCACAGCAAATAGATGATAGTACGCCAAGAGATGAACCCTCATCTAATAAAGAAGAAAGTTGTGTCTGGTATAGGTTAGTAGGATTAGTACATAATACCTGGTAAGTATCAGTATCGGAAAGCAGGGACAACATTTGAGATTGATACATGTCATTGGTCATAATCACTATGGAGCCGCCTTTATCCGCCATTCTAAAAGTGAGTTGTGTCATATTTTGAAGCTCCGAAAGAGCCTTTTTATTTTTGGCAGAAAAATTTGAAGGAAAAAAAGAGGCGGAGGCTGGCTGTTGTAATAAAGTTAGATCTTGCATAACTAAAGTTTGAAAAGTACTCATGCAGTCAGTCCTAGACTGTACGGGATAGTAAGAAGGATTTTTACCTCTAAAAGAGGAGGATGGAATACTAGCAGAATCGTTGTCCGTGCTGTCCGACGCCAATTCCTGCAAATGTAATAAAGACATTTGTTCATCAAAACTTAAACCTGAAAATTCATTGATAGTAGATACATTAATTGCTGCAGGGTTAGTAGTGTCAGCGTTGAAAAAATGTCGTCTGACAGTCAGGTCCCGGATGAATTTGTTAACACTTTTCATAGTGGAAAACAAATGAAAAGGCTGTTGTACCACAAAATTGAGACCCAATTTTAAGACTTGCTCCTGATCTGAAGACAAAACCACATTTGATAAATTAATGATATCAATATTATCACATGAAACTACTTGGTTTTCCTGGTCTTTCTTTTGGTGTCGTTTATGATGTTTCCGGCCGCCTCTCCTTGTCGTCCGTTTTTTTAAATAGAACCAGACACGGAGCGGCCTGACATATTGGTGTCGCTGGAGACCACACTGGTGTTGTCGTCAGAGGTTTCCCCTATCTCCGAGGAATCTGAGTCAAAACTAACTCTTTTGTCCTTACGTTGATGTCTGCGGAAGGAACCTCTGTTATGACGCAAAATGGACTTGGGGAACCCAGATGTGGGATATTGATTAGCCCAACTGTACACCTGACCGTTCTCATAGTCGGCTAAATCGCGTTGAAATTTCTTTTTCTTAATGTCCATAATGGTGGATTCAGTATTGGACAACTTATTCTGGATCCGATCATAGTCTTTGATGTATGAAGCCGAGGTTTTGAAGTTCTCCAATTTAGATTCAATCGTAGCAATCTCTGTGGATAAACTGTCAAGTTGCTCCTCCTCATGCTTGATAATCAGCTGAATCAAACGATGTGAGCACTCACTCAGTATTTGGTTCCAATCGGACACAAAAGCATCGGAGTATATGGTAGTATTGAGTTTCTTTAATCTCAATCCACGAGGTATCATTTGTTTTTGTGCATATTTCTTAAGGGTGGTGAGGTCCCACCATACCTTTAACTCCCGGATTGAGCATTTCTCCAATTGTTTGAGCAACGAATGTAAGTCCTGCTGCTGCTGGTCCGGTGGATCAGTATCATCAAACACCTGTGCTGCTTTTTGTTGCCTTGAAAGCATAGAAATTGTGGCCATATTATAAACAATGTGTCCCACTTATGGATGGAGCATGGACGGGAATGTCTCCTATATGTATCCAGTGGACATCAGTGGAAAAACGGGAGCAGGACAGCCAACAGCAAACACAAAATAGAAAAAAAGTCAGCTCACCGTGATCCAGTATGCTGCAGGGACCCTCTGGGCTAGGGAGATAGCACTATAGCCGGTGCGCAGGCGCCGATGCCTGCCCTGACTAGGGTTGTGGGTAAGATTCCGGCTCTGCTCGCTTCGGCCCCACCTCCTTCTGCGCACGCGCGTCGCTGTATGGGATGCCGATATTGCGCAGGCGCCGGCGTTCTTACACATGGTACGGATATGTTCAGTGCAGCACATGTGGCCGGCGCCCAGGCATTGTTGTCATCTTCCTACAAGCTGCCTCTTCTCTGCCACAGGTGAGTTATATCAGCTGTTCATCACCATGTATATTTAAACACTTCCTGTTTCCTGTGTGAAACATGCTATGATTAAGGGGCAGTCGCCCTGAAACGCGTAAGCTTCATTCATCTCCCCTGTGCATGTTTGCCGTTTTATTTTAATATTACTCAATAAATATTGGATTTTTTATTGGCCTTTGGACTGCTGGACCATACGTTTGTGCTTGCTATAGTGGACATACATGGACATGGATGTTAGCAGATTGATCTCCGAAGTGAGTGTCAGTGTGAACATGGATCTATGTATCCTCTTTTTAGCCTAAACTAACCCAATTTTTATGCTGTTTACACTGCCACTGCTGCTGTGGGGGAATGGGGGGTTAGGAGCAGTACCAGCTCCATCAACAGCAACCTGAGTCTGGAGCTGTTGATGAGCAGCTTTCTTCACCCCCTAGTGATTTAGGTACCCACCAGCAGCACCACCTGGAGCAGACCCTGAACCCTGGATTCTTTTTGCTAACTGCGTCAGCTACTATTCTGATGCTGCCACCCGCCTGATGCCCCACATCTGCTGCCAGCTGCTCCTTCAACCACCCACCATCTTTACCAGGGACTGGTATTGACACCCACCTCCCCACTCTTCACTGGGCTATGTAGCTTTCTGATGCTGCTGCCACCTCACTACTCAGGTCTCCTCATGCTGCTGCTGTCATCTCCAGGCTATGTCACATGTCACTCTCTGGCTTGATGTTGCTGTTACTGACCCCTCCTCATTATATCACCTAGCTGCTGCCACCTCAAAATTATGACATTGTGCCACTCTACAGCCTGATGCTGCTGCTGCTGCCGCCACCTCCACACTGTGTACTTGTGCCAGTCTGTGGTCAATCATGCTGCTGCCACCTTCACAATCTGTCAGTTGCCACTCTGTGGCCTACTCATGCTGCTGCCCACTGACCACCCTGTGGTTTTTTAATGCTGTTTCCACCCTCCACCACTCTATGACATTGCCACTATGTTTGGTTGTCCCCTTCTTTTAATCTATCACAAAGAATGAAAAGGACAAACACAACCGATTGTGTTTTCGGAGAAGCCCTAAGGCTAGTAAGACATTGTCCTTTGTTTGTATCAGGATTGTCAAATGAGTAGGTAGCCAAAAGCAAGAGTGGGTACAAAACACAGAACACATGCAAATATTCCATTTACTTATTTTTGAGATCAACTTCTGTTTCTTTTTGGCTTTAGCAATGATGGATTATTGAGCAATTGAAAACGGACACTGAAGGATCAAAGGATGGCAAAATGATTATTGACATCAAAATTACTGCTGACACCCTCTTCACTCTTTTGGGGGGAGGGGCTCTACATGTATCAGTATTTAACAGAATCACCACAATAATTGAAAAAATGTACTGTTTGCCACAGACAGCAATATTCCAAGAGACTGGAGTGGCTGGATTTGAGATGTATGTAGGGCTGAAATACACAAATACTGGTTTTGATACAGAATTCTCCACAAAAAGTAAATAAATTAACTCTTGGCCACAGATTAAAATACCCCCACTAGTCTGAAGTTGATGGATTTCAGGTGTGTATGTGGCAGAAATACACACACCCTGTATTTGACTCAAGTTCCCCCACAAAACAAGATGAGAAATTAACCCTTGGTATAAAATACCCTACAGAATGAATGAGATGAAATTCAGGCGTATATGGGGTAAAAATACACACAACCTGTATTTTACTCCAAATTACCCCACAATAAAGAGGTTAAATTAACCCTTGGATATGAAATACCCTACAGAAAACAGATGTAATTTAGGCATATATGGGACCACAAAAACAGACACACTGTATTTTAGTCCAAATTACCCCACAATCAAGAGGTTAAACTAAGCCTTGGGTATGAAATACTGTACAGAACAACCAGATGTAATTTAGGCATATATGGGACCAAAAAATAGAGACACCCTGTATTTTAGTCCAAATTACCCCACAATCAAGAGGTTAAATTAAGCCTTGGGTATGAAATACCGTACAGAACAACCAGATGTAATTTAGGCATATATGGGACCAAAAAATACAGACACCCTGTATTTGAGTCCAAATTACCCCACAATGAAGAGGTTAAATTAAGCCTTGGGTATGCGAGGGTAATGTTTATAATTTTGTATTTATATGATTTTATATATACTTATAAGTTATGTTGTAGTCAGGGCAGGATGTATGTATAAGGTCCTCAGTAGTAAGGAATTTATATAGTGGGCCCCTTTCTTTACCGAGACTTTGTGGTACCAGTTAATTAATACCATGTGTTTGACTGTGAATAGACCATTCATTGGACTCTCACTCCTTGAAAAGGTTTATTTCTTTCAGTAAGACCCAGAGTAGGTGGATCCATATGGAGATTATAACTTTAAACAAACGTATAGGAATTAGATACGTTTTTTTTTAAGGTAAAGATGATTGGCTCATGTATTCTTGCAGAAGAAGAAACGTTATAAAAAGTTAAGGAATACTTGGATTGGGGGAAACACAATTTGAAATTGTATAGGCAATATGCTGTATGCAGTGCGTTCCACAATGCTTGCATTGAATAAACCTGGATATTTTTAACTTTAACTGATTTTTAATTTGAAAACCCGATCAACATCTGAAAAGCTTTATTAAGCTACAACAAAATGGCGGCCACGTGGGGCTCAGACTTGGGCATCCGGACAACCAAAGGGGATGATCAATACTTGAACAGCAGAATAAGCAGCTGCACATCAAATCAAAAAGGTAAGCAATATATTTTATATCTGCTTACTTTGTTTTTTTTTTGTTTTTTTTATAATTATTTTTATTGAGAAGAAAGCTTATCATGACAGTAAATCAAGGATTCAGACATTTGAGTACAAAGAGATTACAGTACACATAGTAAAACATAATCTATGCACGTACATCTTCTTCTCCAATTTTCAAATATATTAACCGTTCAAATTAAACCTAAAAAATCAAGGGAAAAATTCCCCACTCCCATGAAGAGCTCCTTCCCTAGACCCCACTTTGAGGTTCATCTCCAATTTTTATTCTTCCAAATGCCCCCTGCCATCTTTTCCAGGAGATGTACCGGGTGTGCGGAAATGGGTCACAATTCTTAATGTCCCCGTTCCGCCAAGAGGGGGAAATTTAAAAAGCTCTTCCATTTCTGGAAGAATTTTCTGTCTTTTGTCTTTGTTAGATTTGCCTCTATCCTACCCACTGTCACGTGTCTAAGGTACAACTTTTCCTCCTTTCGGAAACATTTTCCCTGTGCAATGCCGTAGAATACACTTTTTTGTCTGGAAAGTATTGTGTGAACTCCTTTGTGTCCCACCAGCGCCTGTCCTCTCCCCTACCGCAACCCAGCGGGTTTTTTAAAATGGAAAATGGTCAATTGGGGATTTTTGGCCCCTTCACCCCATATCTTTTAATATATTGAGGTGTCCTCCCAATACGTTTTAGTTTTGGGCGTCCCATATTCCATTTGTAGTTGCTTTCTGCAATTTACACTTTGGGCACTCGTAAAAAAACCAGTGGGGGTTTCCCTGTAGGGAAGGTCAAAAGCATAAGTCCCCTTGTGAGCCAGGGGGGGAAAAACCATCCCCCTCAACTTTCATTTACTATGGTATTTTTAACTTTTTTGAGCTTTTTCAATTTTTTGATCGCCTTGGGTCCCCCAAATCTTTTTCCCAAGCCTGAAACATTGCTCTTTAGTTGAGCAAAGTCCCTTTCACAAAATTTTCCCTGTAAATCCCAGATAACGATTCCGTTGATGGCTGCCCCATGGGGAATCAAACCCTCCGGATTTTCTGCCGCCCTGGTTTTCCGACCCTTTTTTACGAAGGTTATGATCTGCCAATTTTGGGAAAAAACCTGCTTTTCACTCAATCTGTATTTTCCCCTTAAGTTCCGCCCGACATGAACCTTTTTTCCCGTTTGTGTATTAGGTTTCCCAACCTCCAAATGTTTCTATCCTTCACCCCCCAAAGATTTGTTTTTCCCGTCTGCGGGGAATGCCCGCTCTCCCACAAAGGCGCGTATTTAGAAAAAGTAGAGGGGAAAAGTAAACAGTTCCTCACTGCTTCCCATGGGGAAATTGATTCTTAAGAGCACGTTGTTTGACATGGGCGGGGAAACCCCGTTTGTGTAGCAGTAAGGCGGATAAATTTCGGGATTCCCCAATTGCCTTCCACCCTCAGTTGGAAAAATACAATACCATGGATCCAATCCGTAATGTGGCAAGCCCGCTAATTATACTTTTAATGTCGGGGGGTTTAAAGGCCCCCCTGGGCTTGCTCAGGCCCAGTTTCCTTAGAAATCCTGGGTTTTTCGAGCTCCAAAAAAAATCCTATAAAGCAGATCTAACTATTGCTCTTTATGCTTAAGAAACATCGGGTGTTTGTATAGGATACATAATCGGGCCCCAAGCTAATATTTTATAAGTGAGCCCCCCTTTTAGTGTGATGGGAGTCACCCCTCTTTTGAGTTCCCCTTTAAACCTTTTCTATCAGTGGCGTAAAATTTAGGTGAAGAGGAAGACGTCTCCTACCTTTCTTAACCCTAGATGGTTAAATGTGATTTTACTCCCTGCATTTTTCCCTAAGAGGCTCTCCCCCCCCCCCCCATGACCAAAAAGGAAATTTGACTCTTTACTGAGTTAATTTTTTTAAAATTTTGTCCCCTGCTTTCCGGAAAACTAGCACTCCCCCCAGGTCTTGTGGTGTTTAGAAAAAGTAGCATATCATCAGCAAAACAGCCCCCACTTTCACCTTCTGACCCGAGGTGACCCCTTAAATTTAATTAGACAGGCCAAGTAAAATTTTTGAAGGTTCTAGGCGTGTTTAAAAGGAGTGGGAAAGAGGACTCCCCGCCTGTCCCCTTTGAAAGAGTTATAGATTCAGAAAGGAAGCCCGGGGTATTTTCGCCCTGAGGATTTTTATAAATGGCTTTCCCCCAAATCTCGAATGTACCATTATGTTCATTTTAGCCATGACACGGTAAGCCATGTCCATTTCACATTACGAAAGCCTTCTCGCATCAATGCCGCAAAGTGGACTCCCCCTTTCCGTGCCCCGCCCTCGAGACATCCCGTACTGCTAATAGTTCGTAAATTTGTAACCCCCGAATGGCCCTTAACGAAACCGTTCTGGTTTGCCCCATAAATTTGGCAAATAAAAATGCAGCCTATTTCCATCAATTTTGAAAGATTTTAATATCTACGTTAAAAATGCGATATCGGGCGTACGAACTGGACTTTGGGGCCCCTCCCCCCTTATGAAGACTTTATATATGCTGTATTTGACATGGCATTACTTGTTTTTTGTTGCTATAAAACGTTCAAAGACTGTTTAAGATCCCCTTTTAAATCCTGGCCCCAAACAATTTATAAAACCTCCTGTTTTGCCATCTGGCCCTGGCGCCTGTTTTAGGGGTCCCCTTTGTATAGCCAGCAGCTGTCTTTCGAAATTGGAAATTTGATTCCAATTTCCCCCGACAATGCGGTAGTTTGCCCCCCTTGAAAAGCGTGTGATTATCCCCTGCCTGACCCTCCCATAAATGCAGCATGTAGTCTTTTAAAGATTTTTTATATTTTCGGGTGGTGTGCTTGGCCCCCTGTGTGTCTTTAATACGTGAAAATGGGGCCTTCCTTCTTCCTTTGGCCATATTGGTAAAAATTTCCCCGGGTTTTTTGCCAAATTTAAAAAAAGAGACCCTTTGTGCCATGTAATATGTCTCAATTTTCTCGTCACCCCTCAAAATTCCCGATTTTTCTTTTATCCATTATCGTCCTCGTCGTTTAAAGTTTGCACGAATTTTGTGTATTTTTTCCCCGAGTAGGCAGTGGTCTCCCCGAACCCGTCTCTAGCTCTCTTCTTAACACTAGCGGTAGTCGGTTCTCCCCCCCAAATAAACTTTTGCTGCATCCCAAAAAAAGGGGGGATTACCCTATGGCTGTGTTAAAATCACTATATTTTCCCCCAGCCCTTAAAAGCTCAGGCTACCCTTTTTCCCGGGGGAAAAAAAAATGGCATCCTCCCGATTTTGTCGGTACCTTTAGGGTACGACTCCCTAATCGCATAGGGTTGGGGGATGATAGATATCCAAAAATCTAAGATTTTGCTCGCGCATTTCTCCCCAATCCTTCTTTACAAAGAAGAAGTCAACTTGACCCCTTTGGGGGATCGGGGTAGAAGGTAAAGTCCCCCCCCTCCGGATTGCCATGTTCCAATGCCCGTCATCCCCACATCTGCACCCCATCTTTGTAAGCCGGTTTTTCCTGCGAAAGTCGTCAAACCCTGCCCTCGTGTGCCCTCCTTCTATCCTCACTCGCTTTCATTACCCCTTTAAAAAACCCCTCCCTTTATTTTTGGGGGTTCCCTTGCCCGGGATATGGCAAATTCCAAGTGTTGGTAAAATTCCTGTAGTTGTTCAAGATAGAATTAAAATGGGCTGACCCTACCTGATGGGGTATCTAATTGATTTTGAGAACCCTCCCTTCGAGGATAGTCGCCCTCCCAAGGTGCCTGTGACCTCTTCTTGTGAAATCAAAACCCCCTTTTTTTATCCCGCCTTTGTGAACCTCCATTTCCCCCCCCCAAATTTTTTGCATTTGCACATATCTGCTCTCCAGGTGTGTCCCTGTAGTGACAAACCCCCCCTTTTTAAGTTTTTTTCAGTATTTTAAACCCCTTTCCCCTTTTTGTTGGGGGTTAACCCCCTTAAATATTCCAAAGATTTTTTTCACCCCCTAAGTACCTTGTTTGGCAAAATTGACTGACGGGTTCTTTGACTATAGATACCATCCCTTCCTATCCCCTTCCGGGAGAATCCCCCAAACCTTTGTCCCGGGAAGGTAGCCCCTCTCCCACTTATCTGTGGCAAATACATTTAAAAAATAATGACCCCCCCTTTTTTCCCCCGCCCCAACAAAAAACCCGTAGATAAACCCTAACAGAACATTGATCAAGACTTCACTTTTTTCCAACAGTGTAGCTCCAAACCTCCACTTACAAAAGTTCCCAACCCCTTCCCCTTTCTTCACAGGGAGGGGAAGAAAAATTTTCAACCCCCCTCCCGCCCTTCACTCTTTAACTTTTTCACAAGCTAAAAGGGAAGACACTTTTTGAGTCCCACGTTCCTCCAGTCCGTTCCCGGGACCCCCCCTTCTGTTGGGGGGTTTGGGAGCACTCCCTTGAGGGCATTTTGGGGTTAAAGTTCTTTTCTGGGGCCCGGCCCAACCCCGCAGTGTGTGGAGGGGAACCAGCTGTGGGAGTTTGCCCCGGGTTGATGTCCCGGTGAAACTGCCCCCTTAAGTCCCTTTGTGTAAAATTTCGGGCATCTTCTGGCGAGTAAAATGTAGAGGAGTTTCCTTTACTAAAATTTTCTTCAATGGCGGAAAAAGAAAGGGGCAAATCTCAGTTTCTTTTGTAAAAATGCTGTGCAGACATCTGAGAAAGTTTCCCCTTACGGACCCTTCCGCCGAATACCCCCGAAGACCGGGTCCTGGCTCCCCTAAGGATCACGGGGTACTGCTGCGCTTTAAAGGGTCGTAAGGCGTTTGTCAGTGAAGTCAAGGAAATTGCTATCACCGCCTTGGGCCCTTTTGTTTTGGGAACGGCGATGGGGATTCCCCAGGGTTTCCCGCATTTCCGGTCGGGGGGCCCTTTTGGTGGGCCTTTTTTCCTTACAAAGGGTTGGAAGTGGGCACTGAGGGGCTCTATTTTGCAAAGGAGGCAGGTCTTTTTTGAGGAACCGACTCTGGCCCCAAAAGATAGGAGGTTGTTCCCCTTTATTGTTTTCCCAAATCTTCCACCTTATTTCCCAACAACTTTTTTTCGTGTATCAGTCTTTAATTTTGGAGATTTAGCTCATTTTCATTTCCAGGGGTTTTTGCCCCTTTTTCCACCTCTCCCATTTTTCTGTTCCTGTATCTTTAATCTGATGTAATTTGGGGCTAATGATGTGGAGACAGTCTTGGTCAGTGTGGCCAATGTAAGTTGTTATCTTGGGTTATCAGCTGCCCCACCCCCCATTCCCAATTTTTTTATAATCAATTAAAGGGGCCATATTTAAGCCCCAATTCGTGGGGGTGTCCATCCGGGAAGCCGGGAATAGCTTGCCCCAGGAAAAAGTTGTCCGAGGAAATGGTTTGAGTGACTCTGTTTGGGGTCCCCCCTTAGGTTCTGATCTTTTTCTTTAATTTTTAACTTCCCCATGCGGGGAAAGTATTTTTACAGAAGACCTGAAGTTTTTATCTGAGTCAGAGGGGGGGTTTTAAATTTAACTTGATTTAGACCGGCTTTTTCCACAAGGGCCCATTACAGACGTCACTTTTTTTGCATTAATTTTTCCCCCCACCCCGCAGATGGCCGTTACTAAATAAAATGCCCAACGTGCAAGGAGGAGGAACCTCCCCGGTTTCAATTTTTTTTACTTCCCCAGCCCAAGCCACCTCTTATGATTACGTATCCCAGCTGGGCAAAGAGTCCTTTTCTGGTGCTTTTTGGGGTGCTCAGGGATTATGTGTACACAAGACAGGGGGCCCAATCCCGCTACCCAGCCCCTTTTGGGTCCCTTTTTCTGTGAAGGGTTTTAGCAATTTTCCCCGAGGGTCCCATTTTGCGGGCCCTTCCTTATCCTCCCTTAACACCAATTACTGAGTAGGGCCCGTAAACCCCGCAAAAAGGTGGGTGTTACAAACGTCCTAAAAAGGCCGCCGCTCCCTTTTTATGGCCGAAAAACTGCTCCCGCACTGCCTGAGGGGGGCCTGCTTCGCCCCCCCCCTCCCCCCTCCTGTACTCCCCATTTTCTTCGGTCCCCCTTGTTACCGCTCTCTCGGCTCCCGGGCTTAGCTCTTTGCCTCTCGCCTCCCCGCCCTCCAAGCCGCCCCGCACTTCTGACCGCCCGCTGGAGGAATGCCGCGACTGCTGCGGGTTCACTTCCCCCTTTCATCCGCGCACCGCCGGTATTGCTGGACCGATCCCGTACCCTCGCTTCTGCCTCCCCTTGTCGGGGAAATTCCGAGTCTTTGGTGGGGGTAGGGGGGTTCTCACCCCCCTCACTTTCCCTCGGGGGCCCGGGAACCGGAAGTTCTGCTTCTTTTTTATTTGTAACGGTCCCTGGAAGTGGGCCTCTGAACCACCACAAGCTATGGTGTAACCACGCCAGGGACGGAATCTAAAGCAGGCCGGTTTTCACCCCAGCCCCCCCCCAAAGGGGTGGACTTACTGTGGCAGATTGCTACCAGGTCGCTCCCCCAAAAGTGACTTCTTGCGCGGTACAGAATCGTGAACGGCTTGTAGTCAGGGACAGGCAGAAGGTCAGGAAGTGGCAATGGTTCGTGTCGGGGAAAGGGAAAAAGGGCAGGGAAGGCGGGAATGGTTTTGGCAAGGGACGAAGGCAGAAGGTACGGTACACAGTAGACAAACAAGGTACTCAGGAATGCTTCCTCTCAAGGCACAGGGCACTATCGATTCGGCAGGGTAACACAGAAGGGGCAGGATTTAAATAGGGTCAGCCGGGATGGAAACAGGAGCGTGGCGAGGTAAGTGTGGATCAGAGCTGCGGGGGCCGCGGGGACACCCATAACAGTATTCTGTCTCTTCAAGTATTGCTTCCCTCTTCAGTTGATTCTCTAATCGCTATAGGTCTGATCCAAGAATCTTGCTAATTATTATAAATATGAGATTTGATCGTGGTTCTATATTCATATATATGTGTTTGCTGGGTACCTTTTGTGTGGAGTGAATGGGCTGCATGTGTGTTAGCTTTGCTTCCTGTGAAAGGTGAAAGTCTCATGCCTGTCCAAAGAGGGGTGAAGCAGTGAGCTGGTTTCAGAACAAAGGAAATTCCTGAGGGAGAAGGAGTGGATGTCTGCAGGAATGAGTAGGTTAAGTGAGATAGGGCATGTCCCCGCGGCAAGGGTTTTCGGCCAGTTTTTCAGCCGGTTTGCGGTTTTTCAGACCGCCTGAAAAACTGGCCAAAAATGAGCACAATTGCGCTCTATGGAAAACCCGTGCAGCAGTCCTCACTGCACAGGTTTTCCGCCCGGCGTTTTTTCTGCCCGCAGGCCGCTCAATGACATTGAGCATGTTCATTCTTCCGTCCGGTTTCCGGACTGAATATGAACACCTCAATGGGAGGGGGGAGGGCTCTTCTCCGCTCATCGCGGAGAAAAGCCATCCCCCCCGCGGCCGTGGGGATGGCCGCAAAACCGGACAAATACCGGCCCGGTAAACTGACCGGTATTTGTCCACTGCCGTGTGAACGCACCCTAAGTGACAGAACAGTGATTTTGTTTTTTGTTTTTTTTTATATAGGTGTATACTGCTCCTTATATGAAATATAATGGCTATTGTAGAGAACAGTGATCTGGTTGGGCTGCACTTCTGATTGAACCAGACGGATGAAATTGTTGAAATTTCTTCTTAGATAGGATGAATCAAAGTTTTTTTGTTTATTGTTAGGCACCAGAATGAACTGGACTCTGGGTCCAGTCAGAGGTAGGATGCTAAAGGGTGGTGTGATAACACCATATAATATAGCTATTTGGCTCTTAGGGTGTAAAGTGCTTTGTATGCCAGACCTAGTGAGCGGGTGGAGCTATATTGGAAATGAGTCAAAATTACTCATTGGGACAGCGGGACATTATCACAAAAAGGGAAGATTGCAATAGCCAATAGAGGAAGAAAGAGCAGGGAAATAGGAAGTTAGAAACAGTTGGAAAATTGTATTGTTTAAAGTTGGACGTTTGAAAATAGAAAAATGATAGAAAGTCATCATATAAGTGAAAGGTTTTAGTTGTCACCTGTATATAATGTGTTTGGTGAAGGTATGATGGCATTTGAGATGAGAATTCTGTGTAGTAGTTGATAAAAGGGGAAAAATCTTCCTTATTTCCCTCTCTCGCTGTGATCTGTATTTGTACAGCAGCAGTGGTTGTGATTTCAGAAGGGAGGGGGGAAGGGGAGCATCTCCAGATGTGAGACTTCTTTGTGTGTTCTGAGTGATTTTACTCATTGGTTACTGCACTTATCTGTGTTGGACATTTGGACAAAGACAAAGCTAATTTGTGTGTAACTAACATGTTTCTGTCTCCACAGATGACAGTCTATAGACATTCTGCAGATGTTGTTTGGTATATACAGGATATATTCTATATTCATGTATTGTTTTGTTATAAATATAGAATATGTTATATCTGGTGTATAAGTTATAAAGGATATCCTCTTAAATTGGTTTAAGAAAATAAGTCCACGTGGCAGATTAAAGAGCTCATTTAATATAAGCAAATAAATTGGGGATTGTACACAAAAGTTGACAAAATTTGAAATATTTCTATGTTTTAACCACTTTTATATTACCAGGAATGCCACTTATTGTTTTTTTCCAAAATGTTTCTTTTAGGTGGAGAAGAGCAGCTTAATTATTAACCTTGTGTTATCTTGTAGGAATGAAGAGATTAATTTTTACAAATTTTTTTATATTGATTTGAAGTAACCAGATGTAATTCAGGAGTGTATGAGGTAGAAGTACACCAACCCTTGACCTTAGGGATAATAACCCACAAACTAAAACAAAATATTAACACTGGTTGAGTAACAAGTGTTTATATGACACACACTTCTGAAGGTCTTTCACTCCAGTAGCTGAAAAAACGAGTTTCTTTGCTAAAGAGTGCGATATAGTGAAACAGCAGCCAGACAGATGCTTATGACAGGACACACAGTGAGAAGTGAGAATTTAAGATGCCGTCCTTATTTATAGTGCTGTGACGTCACAGAAGCCCGCTGGTCTCTGATTGGCTTCATGTCTGCACATGTCATAGAGGGTGTTCCTTTCTTCCTCCCAGAGTTCTCTGCCCCATGTCACGCCATGTGCTCGTGGCCATTTTACAAAAAAAAGACGCGTCGTTCCCACGAAGTACCATAAACTTCGGCTTCGTGCAGAACCGAAATTTTCCTGAAATTCCAAACAAATTTCACATCGTTAGAATCGATTCACCCATCTCTAGTGGTGAGTTCAAAAAGACCTCACAAAGGTCCTGTCAGTACAGAAAAGGCAGCTCCTCCTCCTCTGCAGTGTTATGCAATGTGGTGCTATTATAGCTGTAGGACCTGTGGTGACTTCAAAATTACATCACAAAGGTCCTGTCAGTAAAGCACAGGCAGGGATGTTGGCTGCTCTTCCTCATCTGTAGTGTTATGTATCGTTGTTTATTTATAGTTGTAGGACCTATTATGACATCATGATGACATCGCAAAGGTCCTGTATGTACATCAGAGGCAGAGGCAGTGACTCTTCCTCCTCCTCTGTATTTTTATACAATGTTTTGTAATTATAGCAGCAGGACCTATTTTGACATCATAATGACATCACAAAGGTCCTCCCAGTACAGTGCAGGCAGGGACAGTGGCTACTCTTCCTCCTCTGTAGTCTTATGCAGTTTGGTGTAATTATCACTGTACAACCTGTGGTGAGTAGAGAAAGACATCACAACGGTCCTGTCAGTACAAAACAGGCAGCTCCTCCTTCTCTCTAGTGTTATGCAGTGTGGTGCTATTATAGCTGTAGGAGCTGTGGTGACTTCAAAATTACATCACAAAGGAGCTGTCAGTAAAGCACAGGAAGGGATGTTGGCTACTCTTCCTCCTCTGTAGTGTTATGTATTGTTGTGTATTTATAGTTGTAGGACCTATTATGACATCAGGAAGACATCAGAAAGGTCCTCTAAGTGACTCCTCCTCATCCTCCTCTGTAGTTTTATGCACTGTTGTTTAATTATAGAAGTTGGACCTATTATGACATCATAATGATATCACAAAGGTCAAGCCAGTACAGAACAGGGAGGGACAGTGGCTCCTTTTCCTCCTCTTGAAATGAAATGATGTCCCACACCTGGAAATATAGGAATGTTCACGGGGTGCTTGTGGAAGGGATATCCAGTCCCATAAACCATAAATAAATGAAAGATCCACATCACACCTCAATATTGCAATAAGTGATAGTGATTTATTTCAAACGTGCAAAAAGACAGATCTCCTGAGTATTTTTCAACAGCAGTTGATTATGGATATATAATTCAGACATAATTATTTGAACGTTTTCGTCCGGTAAGGCCTTCATCAGAATTGTCTGTAGATGAAAATTATACGACGAATTATAACAAAACTGTAGCTCATGGAGTAAATAAAGAAAGAATAAAAAGGTAGAGAAAAGAAAAGACAAAGAACATGAAGAGGTAAAAAAAAGTAAGATAAATAAAGTATATTAAAGTATAAAGTATATATAACTAAAAGAATATGATGGAAAAAAGAGAACATGAATGTATAAAATAAATGATGGAAAGAACAAAGAAAAAATAGAAAAGAAGAAGTTCAAGTGTAAGAAAATAATTGAGGTGTCACATGAACCAGATAACATGTAAAGGGATTGGTAAAATACAAACAGATATATTGATAGCATACAAAGGGATAATATAACCCCCCAAAAATGTAAAGGATGTCAAACACTGGGAAAAAGAAAACCAATATAAGAAGAAGGATAGAGAAGCCACTTAAAGGGGATGTATCGCTTCCTTACTTCGGCTCATTCACACTGCTCTGAGCTTCTCAAGTCTGTGAATGCAGGGGCGTTTCTTCCCCTCCCAGCTAGATGACATCATCCCCCCTTCACTGCTGGCCTGAGACTCCCCCCCCGCCCCTCTGAGTCCACAAATAACTGTGTCACTCCAGATCAGTCGTCTTTTATAAGATCTGTTTAAAGACCAAAGGCTGCATACAATCTAATCTGAGCACTAATCTCCTCTCACAGCTGGATATGTATTACAGCTTTCTAAGAATGGCACAGATCTGCGTGTATGCAGGAGAGTTAGGCACAGGGACAAAACAGTCATGTTTTCTCATTGTACAATCTGCTGAAGTCTGTTTCTGCTAGGTGTGGAGACAGAAAAATGCTACTGCCCCTAACTCTTGAGTCAGACACACAGCTCCGTGAATCGACCCAGGGGCTGTACAGAATGTAAATGAGCTCTCAGCTAGTGAATTGCAAGGAGGAGGGATCAGGAGGGATTAGACCCACACTGGATATCAGTGTAAACAAAACACAAGATAAGGGACACTGTGAGAACAAGGCAGCTTTGCTAATGACATCCAATTGCAAAGTTGCTTGTTTTCACTGTCCCCTTATTCTGAAGACCATTTAATGAAACGATATCACCCCTTTAAGGAAACAAATGGAGAAAAATAGAGAATTCACACAGAAAGAGATGGTGAATGCACACAGGCAGAAAGATGAAGAATTCACACAGGCAGAAAAATTGAGAATTCACACAGGGGAAGATGGAGAACCCACACAGGGGAAATGATGGTGAATTCACACAGGAAATAATAGACATTGGGTAATGGAAATGCCACATAAGGGAATAGTGGAGGGACCACAAAAATGGGGAAGCCATATAAAAGAGTAGTGCAGAAGTTGCCAAAAAAATTGTAAGATAGGTAGAAGTAAAGTGTAGCTACAAAGCAAATGACAAGAGATAAAGACCTCAGATGTGGAGGAACTTTAATTGCAAAGGGACATAGAATTAGAATACAAAATAAGTGAACCTGAGAATAGAGGAACGAAGGCGCCGCTGGAGCTGTCTAAGCAGTCCAGGGCGCACTCCGCTTAAATAGGTGCCAATAATTATAAGGAAGAGCAGCCAACATCCCTGCCTGTGCTTTACTGACAGGATCTTTGTGATGTAATTTTGAAGTCACCACAGGTCCTACACCTACAATAACACTACACTGCATAATACTACAGAGGAGGAGGAGCTGCCTGTTCTGTACTGACAGGACCTTTGTGTATAACACAGCTAGAAACTCACTAATGACATACTTTTTGGGGAGGCCCAAAGCAAAGTAAAGTCTTGTGCCACCACGGTGCTCTGGAGTTCAAACAAATGTGACCTCCCATGATATCCTGGGTTTGGGGGAGGTAGACATTGCTGAGCTTTACTGAGTTGTCTGCTGACCAAACACCTGAGCGCCTCCTACATTTTCCAGACCAAAGTAAGTTCTAATTTTGTACCAAAATTTAATTGTGGGTGTAGGGAGGAGAGCTCTACATTGGGTGGTGGGAATTGTGGCTGCCTGTAAGTGGGGAAAGTAAGGGCACACAACCTGGTAACGGTGATGGGGCTACCTGCGGTCTCTTAATAGTAGCTGGGACACATAGAACCAAAGCAGTTATTTTAACGCTGGACTTGGTAGTGGATCCACTGGACTGCCACAAGCGATGGTGAGAGCCACGGCAGGGAGCGGAATCTAAGTGGAACCCGTTTTTCACCAGAGCCCGCCGCAAAGCAGGTTGGTCTTGCTGTGGCGGGATTCCACCAGGTCGCTACCCCTGACGTGGTTGGCCTGTGGCGGCGGCCGAGGTGCTGCTGGGTGCCAGGTGGTCGGCAAGGCAGAAGACGGAGGCAGACAGGGGGACCAGTACAGCAATGGACAGGAGCAGAGTCACGGAACACGGAATTGCTAGGAACCACAACAGGACATTCTAGCAAGGGGCTAGGAGCAAAGAAGATCCAGCAAGGCTTGAAGGAAGTGATCCCTTTAAATAGGGTCAGCGGCCGGCACGCATCCAGTTGCCGGCGCGCTGGCCCTTTAAATCTGGAGGAGCCAGCGTGCGGGCGGGAGTGCACGCAGCAGCCAACAGAGGGACATGGAAGCAAAGGAGCGAAGAGGGATGAGTATGTGCGCTTGCGACCCGTAACATGGACCGCAGCACCAGCAGCTACGGGAATGGTCGTGGGCGCGATTCGTGACATAAGGTGTTAAATTGAGGAATTCCAGTCTCCATCAGAACACTTCTATAAGTACATGAGTCAGGAAACAGTCAGAGAGATATGTATACATGGGTATTGTTTAACTTGAAATTCAATCCAAAGCTGCAAGTGCAGAACCAAAAAAATTAAAATTGTTGTATGTAGCCGACTTTATCATGGACCACCGTATGTGCGGATAACATTATTACACATTTGTAATACATGATGTTTGACATTTCTTCCCGCAAAACAGATGGTCCGTGCCGCGACCAGCCGCCAGAGACACCCCCGCCACGGGTTGTTCTCAAACCGCTTACTGTGCCACTTAGTCCGCCCAGGTGGAATATCAACCTGCGCAAGTCCGCCATCTTAGACCAGCTGGCCACGGAGCTCCATGAACTGTACGGATCAGACCACACCTGTCACGGCGCGCGGCGCCGCGGCTCGCCGCGGCCGGCCCCCAGCACGCACCGGGGCCGGCGCGGGCGCCGCGGCTGTTGTCCTTCTCCTCCTGCCCGGGAAACCCCGTACTTACCAGTCCCCACTCCTGTGTCCAGCTCTGACAGCCGCCGTGCGCATAACCGCTGCTTAAGGTGCGCGCGCGACGGCTGGTCGGGATTTAAAGGGCCAGCGCGCCATTAATTGGTTATTGACGGCCGCTGGTCCTATATAAGGTACACGCCCCCAGCACTCACTGCCAGTCTGTTGGTGTGCTTACCTAGTGTCTAGAGAGTATTGCTGTTCTGTCCTGATTACCCGTGTACCAGTCCGCCTGCTTACGTTTCCTGACCTTGCCTGTTTGCCGCCTGCCCTGACCGTCTGCCTGCCTCTGACCACGAACCTCTGCCACCTGCCCTGACCTTCTGCCTGTCCCCGACTACGCCTCCGGATTACGTTTCTGTACCACGCTGTACCCCGGCCGCCATCGCAAGCAAGTCACGTCAGGGGTAACGACCTGGTAGCCTCACGCCGCAGCAAGTCCATCCCGCTTTGCGGCGGGCTCTGGTGAAAACCGGGGGCTACTTAGATTCCGTTCCCTGGCGTGGCTTAGCTATCACCGCTTGCGTTGGCCCAGCGGATCCACTCCCGCGTTACAACACCGCATGCCAAATCCAAAAACGGTCCTAAAAGTCCGAGAGCCAGAAAGACTGACGTCAATAAGAAGCCATCTCCGGCAGCAAGCAGTTAAGGAGGAGTTTGATGGCTCCCGCAACATGAATAACATGTTTAAGCAATGGGGCCTTTGTGTTCAAATTAATGTGAACACAGTGTCGCCTTGCTTACAAATGTAATACTTGCGCTGCCAATAAACCATTAGGGACTGGACTTAGTGCATGTCTCCACCCCCCTCCACATTTGCATTACAAAGAACCTGAGAGATGTAGCTGTCTACATTTATTGGACTGTAGGTGCCCACTAAAATATGGATCCTCATCATTTACATTGATTGACCTAAGTTTTCCTAACATGCATACCAAGCAGAGAAACCACTTTCACCCTTTCATTGCCAAATTGGCAACCTAGAGGAAAACTCCTTTACCTCTAAACATCTGGAACCAACTGTACACAATCGGTTTGCAACATATTCACAGTGTAAGCTCCAGGGAAAGGTATTTCAATGGGGGAACATGGTTAAAGTAAGTGAAAACAGCAAAGACAGGAATTAACTACATTACAATCTCCCCTCGCCTTCCAATGTAGCTGAGGGCAGGGGTTTGACTGCTGTGTGGAAACTTGTTTAGACGTGCTAAAGGTCAAACAGCAGTTCCATGATAGCTCAATGTACTTAACATCATACCCTTTTGGAGGCATTTTGGGACCGAATTGACAATGTTGTGGATAGGGGCGACTGGGAAAGAATTGCATTGCTTCTTTTTCACACTGCGTGGACATTGCTGCAAACTTGAGCCTACAAAGTTGGGGAGCCATGGAAAATGCTGTTGCTTCTGGCATAGTGTTTCAGCTGAAAATGCTCACATAGTGCAAAAGGTAAAAGCATGAAAGTGACTGGGCCCACAAGCGAGAGATAGAAGCCGGAGGATTTCCTATTTCGGCCAAATGTTTGCTGACACTGTCCAACAATTCTTCTAGGCACAACCAAAGAGAGTTCTCTGGCTCTCCCGCATCCCAAACTAGCCCCCCACTGCTGATCTCACCCCGGTTGTGGAGGCTGAGCCACAAGCAGGAGAAGTAAGTTTACCTACATATGGCCAGCTGGCTGTGTAAATATTGTTTAATTATTTAAAGGGGTTTTATCGTTACAAAGATCATGTCTCAGATTATGGGGACAGTAAAAATAAGCACTTTTGTAATTGGGTTGCATTACCTCTGTCACTTGGTTTAGCAGATATAAGCATCTCTGTAAAACTGTCTTTTATTTCTGCTGTTGCTGGGTCAGAACGCCCCTGGGTCGATTCTGGCACCCTAGAGACGCCCCCTGCACTGTGATTGGCTGCTGACATTTCATTCAGCCTGTTGGGATACGCCTCTAGACAGGAAACGCCCCGGCCACGCCCCCTGCGCTGTGATTGGCTGCTTGCACACTCTGTGTTTACTCCCCTCTGAGCTGTTAAAATGGATAGTGAAACCAAAGTCTGCTGGCTCTATGTACATCTCCCAGCTTTAGTGTCAATGTTCTGGGCAATTACTGCCTGTTTAAGGGGCTTTTGCCAAGAGGTTGATTCACCTCCTTACAGATCCAGTCCTTAAGCTGCTACTTGGAAAAGAGAGCGTTCTGTTCTCAGATCGAATGCAAGCCCCGCCTCCTTAGGCGTCTTCACCTGTATTGTATAACATAAGGATTCAACACTGTGTTTACATGAGCTGCTTGTATAGAGTAGTGCTTTGGTGATCAGCCCTACAAGACAGAGGTTGGAGTTCAAGTCCCATCAGTAGTGTTTTGTTTTTTTTATTTAAAATTTATACACATATGTAAAGATATGAAAATATATGTGTGAACATCTATAATTTTATTCATATACACACACAAAGCTCCCCTATATAGTGTCCCATCCTTGCAGTCACACCAAGCACTTCCAACATACGTGATACAATGCATATATTCTGGGTTATGAGAAATGATATAGGGGAGCCCTGTATGTGTATATATATCATTATAGAGATTAACATATATATTTTAGGTCTCTCTACATATGTTTAGAATTTAGTGGGGAAAAAAATATATACCCTGTGAGGGACTAGAACTCCAAACCCCTTCGTTGTAAAAACAATAAGTCTATCACTGCTCTACCCGCTGCACCACCAGCCCAAGTCAGTTACAATATGAGCAGGGCCTTCTCTGAAAGCTGATCTGCTTCTCCACATGTCACTGACAGGAAGCAGAGATCTTAACAGCTGCTGGCTTTCAGTTGTGTGTAAACTAAGACATATGACAGTTGCTTGCTGGAGTTTGGAGCCTCAAAGCTGCAGACATAAGCAGACAGGAGGCTACAGAGCTGTTATATCCAGACAACCTTCTGCATCCCCTGCTTTAAACAAAATGATGATGTCACAGTTCTTCAGTGAGGGGAGACACGCCTCCTGGGAGGAGAGACACGCCTGCTGACAGGAGAGACACACCCCTGTATTTCAAACTCAATCTGAGAAAATTAGCTGGACAGCACGAGCAGCTCAAACGATAACACCCCTTTAAGGCAAATGTCAGTACATGTGTACTTATATGTATCAATCAATTTGATTTGCATGTAACACTCAGGAAGAAGTCTTCACCCTCCAACTACAGGACATCACCTGTCAGGCTTTTGCCACTCCACATGAGTTTTGGAGGCAGGTGCTCCAGGAGTGGCCACCCTCCACCACAAGGGAGATTCCTTGTTGGAAAGGCCTCATTAAAAATTTTACTGTTCTGTTTTCTTTGCATTTGTTTGTTATAATTAAAGTTTTCCAAATAATTTGGTCGCATTTGATTATACCTCTACAAGTCATCTGATCCACTGTTAATGATTTTTAAAAACAACGTATTGCAGAAACGAATCATATTATATGGAATGCTTGGATTTTCTACGTTCAAGGCACTGTGCTAGACTTTCATTATGGTAGTGTTGGGGGTTCAGTACTTTCACAACCCCACATCTACAAATCTTCTATGTGGCCAAGGTGATTTTGGGCCCCCGCAAGATGCAAGGCCCAATCGCGGCTGCTACCACTGCACCCCCGAAAACTACGCCCACGCTTGCCAACTGTTATCAACTTTTCAGTTACACATTGAAAGGACAAATTTATTTTTGCCTGTCATTTATTGACTGTTAATGTAACAGCCTTCATTGACCCACTAACTTTTTTCTGGGCTCCACTTTTCTGTAATTGTTGGTTTTTCAGCTTTTCCACACCTGTATAGTGTAAATAATTACCCGGAACATCTTATCCCTTAGACTGTAATGTTATTTGAAGTTTTAATTTCCCTCGCACTTCAAACTGAACTCTCCAAAGGTCAAGTTTGTAACACAACTATAACTGTTTAATAATCGCTAAACAAGAGGAAGGAAACATAGCTACACCAAACCACAATCATCTGGACAACAGTAATTTGGGATTTTCCCACACATCACATTGCATAGTTTATCTCCTTGTAAAATGGTGGTTGCTGCTGCTCTACCACCTGTTAAGGAAATAGGTCTGCATGAGGGTTGGTTCACATGGTGTCAAAGTTACCTTTTGGCAATCGATTCAAAACCAAGGGTTGTCAAAGACTAACGAAAAGCGACAGCTTGAGACAGATTTTTTGCAACATTTTCATAACTGCCAAATGCATCCACATTTTTTAAACGGGCAGTCCCACCCATGCAAGGCAAGAAGCACTGCCCATGTCAAGTATTGTAAGGGTACGTTCACATGGTTTTAGTTCCATTGTGGTTCGGTGAGCTTTTCATCACGTGTAGGTATTCCAACGAAGCAAAATGCGCGGCAGAATTACGGTACTAAGGAGCTTACATTGCGGCTATGGATTATGCATTGTCTCCCCGCGCATGTAATACGATCAAAAATGCATGTCCCTGGTGCTGTGGCGCTGACTGTATGTGGCACAATAAGCCATGAGAACATAGCCTTACACATTTTAAGAAGGCAATGCAAAATCCAAAAATCTTTGCCCAATTGGTACAAATAGGGCTGCACAAGTTTTCGGCAGTACTTTCGGCCACAAAGAAAATATGACCAGGTGCGCTCCACAGTGTGGCGCAATACATGCCTAGGTATTGGGCCTCAGACACTTTTGTTGCGGGTAAAATTAGGGGTGTTCTGGGGGGTGCCGCAACACATTAGTTGATTTAGGGTATGTTCACACGGCGTCTTGTCTCCGTATGAACATACACTTTTCTGATGCATCTCTGGGTCCATCAGAATGGACCCAGAGATGCATTTAACAATTAGCAGTGAGTTTATCACTGCTGTGACGGCTGGGTAGTGGATCCGCCGGACCACCGCAAGCGATGGTAGTTAAGCCACGCCAGGGAACGGAATTTAAGTAGCCCCCGGTTTTCACCAGAGCCCGCCGCAAAGCAGGATGGATTTGCTGCGGCGTGAGGCTACCAGGTCGTCCCCCCTGAAAGTGGGTTTCTTTCGGGGGGGGGGCCCCAGGGGGCAGGGGGTTTTCAGAATCGGGGGAGTCCGAGAATTTTTTGTGTTGGGGGGGCAGAAGGTCAGGGAGCTGGGAATGGTTTGGTGTGGAAAAGGGGAGAAGGTCAGGAGGGGGGCAGGGGTTCGGGGTCAGGAAAGTAGCGAGAGGTCTGGAAACGGGAAAGGGAGGAAAACACTTTTAAGGGAAGCTTTGCTATGGCTGGGGGAAAAGTAGATCAGCAGGGGAAATCACGTGGGTTTCCCAAAACTTATATAGGGGAACCCGGCCCGGGGAATTAACCAAAATTTCCGGGCCACGCCCTTTAAATTCACAGGGCGACGCGGGCGCTAGGGGGCCGATGCGCATTCTAGCCGGGAGGGGACGAGGGCCGGATGGGGCGGGGGCCAGGGGAGTGGATGGGGCGGGTGGGGCCGCGGGGCCCGGCCCCCGGGCCCCCCGTTCCCGTGGGGACCCCCTTTTGGGGGAAAGGGGTGCGACCGCGGTCCGGGCCCGGACCGCGGGGCAACCCCTTTCAGTACCCCCCCCCCCTTTTGGCCCCCCCATTTTTTTGGCTTTCAAAGGAAAACTAGGATGAGATCCCCCATTCTGGATGTTAGATTCAGGCTCCCCGGATCTCTCCCGGGTCAACCCCTCCAATCCCCAGGAAAAACGTTTTCCCTCTGACCATTTCATAGCTAAAATTTTCCTTTTTTCCTCGAAATGTCAGTGGGTTTTACAGGAGAAAGGGGGTCATTTCTTCCGAGAGAACCGGTTAAAAACCAGGGTTAAGGAGGGGGGTAATGAAATTGGTTTTTTGGAACCGGGGAGATGGAGGCAGACCCAAACTTTTATGTCAACCGGGTTCAATTGGCCCA
Organism: Phyllomedusa bahiana; assembly: GCA_025379985.1. Lineage (NCBI taxonomy): Eukaryota > Metazoa > Chordata > Amphibia > Anura > Hylidae > Phyllomedusa > Phyllomedusa bahiana. The sequence goes on from JAODAL010004166.1 coordinate 54,132, forward strand.
AGAACCTTGAAGGGTCAAGGAAAAGAGGGGGCCCCAAAATTTTGGGTAGGGACCTTAGGCGCACCCTATCTTTTAGGAGGAAAACCCAAAATTGGGTTCCCCCGGGAAGAAACGTCGGGGGGGGGTTTCTTCTTTTTTCTGCCTTGGGCTTAAAACGGGGGGGCCCCAAGTTTTGAGAAATGGTTTTCCGCCAGATGGCCTTGATATCCGAACCTGGTCGTTGACACGGGGACATGGTCAGGAGGAAGGTGGGGGGGGGGGGTTTTTGGGGGGCGGCCATAGATACAAAAAAAGGGGAGACAAGGCGGGTTCCCAGTCCCATGGTTTTTACCAAATTCAGCCCCCCGGGGGCAGCTCGGGCCAGTTTTTTGGGCCGGGCCAAGTGGCGCAGGTATTTCCCGAATTTGGGTTTACTTCCCCCCACCTGCCCAATTTGGGCTGAGGGGGGTATGGCCCATTGAAAAGTTCAAAATTGATTTGGAAGGGCGGGGAGATAAAGCAGCCAGGGAATGGGAAAAAAATTGAACACCGCGGTCGGAGACAAAGGTGGAGGGTAGTCCAAAGAACCCGGGAAAAAAAGATTAGCCAATTGTGGGCAAAGGGCGGGAGGCCCGGGGGAGGCCAAAAAAAAAGTGGGGCATTTTTGAGAACCCGGGCCTTTACGACCCAGATGAAGAATTCCCCGAAGGGGGAAATGGTAGGGGCTGTGACGAAATTCCCTCGCTATGTGCTCCAAAAGGGGTCTCCCGGGTTTGGAAGGGGTGCAGAGGGCCTGCGGGTGTGGGGTGGGCCCTTTTTTAGCCCCAAGTGACAAAAGGGGAGGGTGAAGTCCTTTTACATTCCCCCGTGCTTGAGCGGGCCCCCAAATAGTTTCCCCCGAGATCAAAGCATAAAAACTTGAGCTCCCGGGGTTGGGGCCCCCCAAAAGGGGCTATTCCCCCCCCTCCAGAAACTTTCCCGATTTCCCCGGGCAAATTTAAATTTGCCCCTAGGAAAAATTTTTTGGGGACCTGCGGGGCCACAGAACCCAACCCTTCGGGGGGGAAAAGAATTTTGTTGTGCAGGGTTTTCACCCCAAGTCCCAGGCCGGGGAGAGGGCATCAGCCTTTAGTTTTTTCACAAAGGCCCAAATGTATACGTAAAAACAAACCAAGAAAAAAAAAGAGACCCAGGGTTGGCGGGGTTTTGGGCGTTGGGCCCTTGAAGATACAAACCAAAATTTTTTTGGGCGTAAAAAAATGGGCGATTTGGGGGGGGGGACCCCCCCCAGAGATGTCGCCACCCTCTAAAGGGGTAACTTGGGTGGCCAAAAGTTTTCCCCGGGCCCCCTTGGGGGAAATTGTCACCCGGGGAAAAGGTCCTTTTGAGAAGAACCCAGTGGGAAACTTGTTTTTGGAAAATTTTTCTGTGTGAGGAGCCCCCGCCCCAGGAAGGCAACCACCTCCAAAGGAAAAGGGCTCTCGGAAATTTAAGGGCCCGGGCCCAAAAAGGGGGCGTGGAGGGAAAGGGCCCCTTTTTGATCCAGAAAAGGGCCTTTTTCAGCCCCCGGAGGGCCCAAAATTGGGGTTTTTCATTCTTCCCAATTTAAAGGGGCCCCGTAGGAGCCACCCAAGGGGGAGAAGTGGGAAATAAATTTCCGGTTTAAAAATTTGCGAATGCCCAGGAATTTCTGTAAAACGCCCCAAAACCCACCAAGGGCGGGGATTTTTAGCACCCCCAGAGGGGGTTTTGCCGGGTCCATCTTAGGCTTCAGCCGGGACTATGTAGGAGGAAAGGGAGGTTTGGTCCCAAGGGGTTAAAAAATTTTTCCAGCTTGGCGTTTCAGTTTATTGTTGGGGCCGACGTTTAAAATGGGGTCTTTTGGGCCCCGGGGGTTGAAAGATTTGGGAAAAATTAGGTGTAAACTAGGTACATTGCGCAGGGGGTACAAAAGATCCCCTTTAAAAAATTTGTTGACGGGGTTCTTGGAACAAACCCCCCCGGAGCGTTTTCAAAAGCCCAAAGGGGGGGTTTACGAGGTACTCAAAAAATCCTCTGGGAATTTAAAAACCGTCTTCCCCTATCCCCCTCCCCAATTCTTTCGAGGTTATAGGTCCCCCCTTTGAGTTTTGGGCGAATCGATTCTAACCCAAGTGGAAAAACGTTTAGAATTTTTAGGAAAAATTTGGTTTGGACTTTGGGGTTTCTTGGGTGAACGAATTTTGCTTTTTAATTTATAAAAGAAATTCGACAATGGGCCCACATGGGGCAAAGCACTTGGGGGGAAGAAAGGGGATAGCCTTATGAAAGTGCAAAAGGTTTTAAGCCCAAACAGAGACCGGTGGGATTCCTTTTGATGTCACCGCATTTATAAGGGGCCCGGGGGCGATGCCGGGAGCCCCACCCCTCCTCTACTGTGCCCCATCAAGGGGAAAGGGGCTGCCCGCGGGTGAAAAGCTCTTACTGAAGAATTTAATTTTTTTTAAAAAGCGATTTTGTTGGGGTTTTCCAGCTTGTTCAAGGATGTTTTTTTAAAAGTTCATTCTAATTTTTTTTTGGGGTATTGGATCTGAAATCCAGTGTGCCCACTGCAGTGAAAATACATTTTAATTCCCAAATGGGGGTTAAGCCAGTTTTCCCGTTGATATTCATTTTAAAAAAAAGGTTTTTTAAAAATCCAAAAAATCCCCTTCATTTTTGGCTGCTTTAATTTATTTCGGGAATTTTTCATCCCGGGGTTAATTAAGCGTTTTTTTTTTTTGGGGGGTGTGCTGACCCCCAAAAAAACCCTCTTTTTTTTAAACCCCAAAAAATATAAATTTTTCCCGTAGTAATTCAAAGCAAAGGTTAATTTCAAATGTATTTTGTTGTGTGGCGTAGAAAACAGCAATTGGGAAATTTCATAAATAATAGTTTGGGGCGGCTCCCAAAATTTTTTGGCGAAATTTTCATCCGGGGTTAATTTAAAGGGTTGTTTTTGGTTTTGTGCTGACAAAAAAAAAACCGTCTTTTTTTAAAAACCAAAAAATTTTTAAATTTTTTCCCGTTTGCCTAATTAAAAACAAAGGTTTAAATTTCCAAATGGATCTCTTGGTTTTTTGGGGGTTTTAAAAAAAAACGCATTGTAACCCTTTCTAAAAAAGTACTAGTTTGGGGCGGCCAAAATTTTTTGGGCCCAAATTTACATCCAGGGGTTAAAATTTAAACTTTTTTTTGGGTTTGCTGACAAAAAAAAACCTCTTTTTCAACCCAAAATATAACATTTTTTTCCCGTAGCCTAATTCACAAGCCCAAAAGGGTTTAATTTCAAATGTAAACTCTTGTTGTGTGCGTAAAAACACGCAATTGGGAAATGCTACAAACTATAGTTTGTTCGGGGGTCAATTCTTTTGGGCAATTTTCATCCAGGGGGTTTTAAGGGTTGTTTTGCTGGTGTGTGACAAAAATAAACCGTCTTTTTCAACGCCAAAAAAATATAAATTTTTTTTCCCGTAGCCTAATTCACAAGCAAAGGGTTTAAATTTTTAAAACTGTATCCTTGTTTTGTGGCCCTAGAAAACACGAATTTTAAAACGTACAAAGCTCTAAATTTGTGCGGCCCAAAACTTTGGCGCAAAAATTTTCATCCCGGGTTTAATTAAGGTTGTTTTTCTGGTGGGGTGACAAAAAAAACCGTTTTTTTCAACACCAAAATTATTCATTTTTCCTTTTACCTAATTTTAAAAACAAAGGTTAAAATTAAAAACGTATTTTTTGTTTTTGTGGCGTAGAAAACAAGCAAATTTTAACCCGCTACAAAGCTATAGTTTGTGGGCTAAAATTTTTTGGGGAATCAATTTTTCATCCAGGGGTTTTAAAAAAAAACGTTGTTTTGCTGTGTTCTGACAAAAATAAACCGTTTTTTTTAAAGGGCCAAAAATATAAAAATTTTTCCGGCCCTAATTCACAAGAAAAGGTTTTAATTAAACGTTTTTGTTGGTGGGTAGAAAAACGCAATTGTAACACGAAAAAGCTACTTTTTGTTGCTCAATTCTTTGGCGAAATTTACATCCCCTGCCGTTTGTTGGGGCCATCGAGGAGGGCGAGTTAAATTTGTCAGTCGCCAGGAACGGGTTTGAATAAGCTTTCCCTGCTTCATGCCCGGGAAAACAGATGCTGAAAAATCTGTCTTGGGCGGGGGAAGGGGGTGGCGATACATTCTGGCACATGAGTCCGGGGGGGACTAAAATGGAGGGGAGGGGGGGACATTGGAGCAAAGCATTGTTTGAAAAGGGGATTTTTACCCGGTGAAAGAAGGGAGCAGGGCAGTGGAGGGGTGGTGAGATGGGAAGAGGGGGAATGACCCCAAACCGGGGCTATACAGTGGAAATGGGGGGGGGCCCCTGGGGTATTGTGCAATGGCCGCACTGCTATTTGCTGGCTGTGACAGCCGAATAGTCAGCACCCAAAGGAGGGAGATTTCCCTCTCCACCCTATTGGACCCTCGCCCCCGGACCAAAGTGGGAGCCTTTTTCCCCAGTATTGAGAGGGAAAGAAAAAATTAAATACTATAGGGAAATCCTCCGTAATTTTGGCCGCTCCCTATGTGCGGATCCCCCCTCCTCTGAAGGTTCCCGGGGGGGTTTCCCGGCTCACTTTCTACCCCGCGGGCTGGGGAAGGTGGGGGGGTAAGGGAGCAGTACAAGTCTTTATAGAAACCCAAGTTGGAGTCACGATGAGCAGTTTCCCTTCCCGCAGTTGGGAGGGCAGCGCCAGCAGACAGCAGGACCTTGACAGCCCCGAACCAAAGGTTGGGGCCCTATTGGACAGCACTCTGAAATTCAGTTAGAAGACCCGTGGAACTATTGGGCAGCCAAAAGGAGTTTGGCCGCAACTTGCGATTTGCAGTGGAGAAGCTGTCCTGCCCCCCCGTAGTGGGCATCAAGAGGGTTCAGTGCGGGGGGGCCCATCGTTTCCCCCAAGAGAACCCGCTTGCCCGGGGGAAAATGTGGAAGACTGACCTTTTGTCAAGATGAATCGGGTGGATGGGCCAGGTTTTCCACACACCAATCCCTTTTGCGTCGCGGGTTTTTAAAACTACCTCCCTCACCCATATTCTGATGCCCCCCCCCCCCTGATCCCACACATCTTCTGCCTTTTCCCCATCTCCCCTACACCTTTCTTTACCGGATGGATTTCACCCCCCCAAAACACTCGCTTGTGCCATCATGCCTATTGTGCTGCGTTGCTGTTGCCTTTGACATCCACATTTTGGTCATTTGCATGTCTGACTCAGCGTGCGTGGTGCTCCCAATGTCCCCCACACTGTGTCATTTGCCACTCCCGCCCTCATGTGCTGCCCCCGGCCCCCCGCTTCTGTCATTGTCCCACTCTGTGGTTCCTCCTTTTTTCCCCACCCCCAGATTGTCATTGTGCCACTCTTGGCCTCATGTGGCTGTGACCCCTGCCGGCCCCCCCACACTGTGTTTTTTCCATGCCGATTATGCTCTGCCGCCGTGACCCCGCTTATCATTGTCCTTCTGTGGCTTCCCCTTTTTTGCAACCTCCGAATGTTTTGTCCCAGCCTGATTCATGCTGTGCTGGCGTGACTACACTGTGTGATTGTCCACTTGGGGCCCTAATATGTTTTGCCCCCTCCAAAATGTCATTGTGCCACTGCTGATTCATACTGCTGCCCCCCCGGGGACTCCCCCTGTGGATTGTGACTTGTGGCTAATACTGTTTTGCCCCCTCCAGAATGTCATTGTCCCCATGCCGATTCATATCTCCCGGCCGGACCCCCCACACTGTGTGTGTCCCACTTGTCCCCTAATATTTTTTAGCCGCCTCCAGAATGTCATTGGCCACTCCCTGATCTCATACTGCTGCCCCCGGACCCCACACTGTGTGATTGTGACTCTGGGGCCTAATATGTTAGGCCCCCGAAGCTTTGTGCACTGCCTGATCTCATACTGCTGCCCCCGTGCCCTCCACACTGTGGATTGTCCCACTTGTGGCCAATACTGTTTTGCCGCCTCCAAATGTCATTGTCCCATGTGATTCATGCTCTGCGTCGTGACCTCCCCTGTATCATTGGGGCCACTCTGGGGCTAATACTGTTTTCCCGCCTCCAGAAATTTTTGGGCCCATGTATCTCTGGTTTGCTGTGTGCCCTCCAACTGTGTGATTGTGCCTTCTGTGGTTTCCCCTTTTTTGCCCCCCAAAAATGTCATTGGGCCCCATGCCGCCTCGCGTGTGGTGCCCCCGTCCCCTCCACACTCTGTCATAATGTTCCATCTGAGCTCTCAGCTTTTTTTTTTTTTCCAGCTTTCGCGGGCATGTTTTATCAGGCTACTTTCCCCGCTTGAGTTTTTTTGGCAGTTTTGCCCTCTTAAGTCCCGGGGAATTTTATAGTGAAGCGATTTAAGGCGGCGGCAGTCACTGGTGCAATTAAAAACACAAAATTGTAGAAGCCCAAAACCAAAGCCCCCTCTTCATTTTAAGCAGGCAAAAACTTTCTACGACCTGGGCTCTGTGCCCCTGGAAATAGTCTTTTTAACCATTCGTGCGAAGTAAAATTCAGAACGAAAAAGAATTTTTTTTGGAAAATTCGGCGGGAAATGACCAATCGAATTTTTTTAGAAATTCGCCCCCCTACTCCCCGCAAATCCCAATTGGGGAACACTTTACCCCTTTGGACGGTCAAACAGTTGGTTTGTAGGGAGGGGAGCGGTTCTTTACGGTGATTTTTTTTAGACCCCGAGTCTTCAGGACGGGGGAAAAAATCCTTCTTTGCAGAAGAAAAAACCCCCTCCGGTGGGGAGGAGGATTACGAATGAAAACCTTTCGAGGGTTTTCCCGAATGTAGGGCCCAAGGCCCGAGTTCTGGCCGGACAGGGGTAGACCCCCCGGGGTGGACTGGTTCCTGGGAGGAGGGCAAAGACAGTTAAGACCGATTTGGTGCAGCAAATTTGGCCCTTTCTCGGGGATACCCCAAAGTCCCGGTACTCGGCCCCAGGCCTGGAAGGTTGACAAGCGGGGCGGGGAAGGGAGCACCCGGGGGTGGTCCTCCAAACAAGGTTTGGCTTCCCCGGGCCCAAGCGGACTTTGCCCGTCCCCCAATCGAGCGTAGGGGATGACGTTGCAGCCAGGAAGCCCCCGGGATGCCGAGGAAGCCGGGACAGAAGTGGAACCCCATTTTCCTTATGTAGACCCCCCCACGGGTGTCACGGCCGGGGTTTCTATGGTGGGGTTCATGAGGGCTCCCCCCTGAACAATAAATAAGCAGGGGCTTCTCCAGCCGGGCAACAGTATGCGGTAAAACCCGGGTTACCAAAAGAGGCAAGGATGAAGTTCCGGCAGAGCTGAGTCCAGAAAGAGAACCCGAAGACGGACCCATCAGTGGTCACCTCCCCGGCTAACAAAGTGGAAGGGGGGGAAACTGAACCTAGGACGCCTCTCCCCGGCTTCCCAGGGGTGAGGTTTTCCCCGGGCGTGGGGATGTGGGGAAGTTTTTCTGCGGAAAAGGTCCGGGCGGCCAGTAAGGGCAAAACTTTTCCCGGGTTTGGGACGGTTTAGCTCCTGCTCGATAAATGGGCCGGGCACTGCAGGGTTCCCCCTCAGAGGTTTAGGGGACAGCAATGGGGGATGCTGGAAAAAGGGGCCAGGGGGAACCGGACGGGGGCGTCAGAGTTCTTCCCGCCACGCTCTTTTTGCCTTTGGAACCTTTTAAAATCCCGGTTTTAGGGATTGTTCATCAGGGGGCAGAGGTCCCCTTGCTGCCCAAAACTCCTTTACCCGGTGGAAGGCCTTTTTTTGAAAGTGGAAGAGGGCGGCATATTCTGTGGCCCGAAGCCCGGGGACGGAATGTACCGCATAGTCCCCCAGAGGAGTTCCCCGACGAAGGTCAAGAGGGCGGTCTCAGCAGAGGAACCGGCCCCCGAAGCGGTGCGGATTCCTGGAAAAAGGGCTGTAATCCGCAGTCCGGGTCATTCCCGTCCCAGAGGGGGAATCGCCCCAAAACAGGGCCTCCCCGGGTAGAGGTCACCCGTTTGGCCACTTTAACCCCTTTGAGGGGAAAATGACCCCCTCGTTCTATGTGCATGAGCACGGGTAATGAAACCCGGCGAGCTTGGGACCCCCCCAAAGCGATGGGAAGGGACCCAAACTTAGGTCCCCGGTAGCCCAAAGGAATGGCTGATAGACGGAGTCATCGGGCGAGGGGCCCCGGTGGAGACTGTTGCTGGGGTGTGAGGGGCTGAGGCATCATGGGAGAGAGCTGGCCCCAATGCTGTGCCCGTTGGCGATTTGCTGCGACTGTGGGAACCCAAAATGAAGATCCCCGATGTTGGCAGCGGCCCCTTGGGGGGGATCATGGCTGGAAAACTAATGGACGGCTGGGGTGTGGATCCCCCGGACGACCCCAAGCGATGGTAGTTAAGCCAAAGCCGGGAACGAAACTAAGTGCCCCGGTTTTCACCCGGCCCGCCCCAAAGCAGGGGACTTGCTGCGGCGTTTGGGGTACCCGGGCATCCCCCCCGACGTGACTTGCTTGCGGTGGGGGCCGAGGTGCGCGTGGTACAGAATGAGTCCCAGAATGTATTGTGGGGGAGGGAGAAGTCAGGGAGGCGGGAATGGTTTTGTGGTCGTGGACAGGGAAGGACAGGGGGGCGGCAAGGTTCGGGGTCGGGAAACTAGCGAGAGGTCTGGTCCCGGTAAACAGGATCCTTTAAAGGGAAAGTTTCGATGGTGGGGGAACGTAGATCCAGCAGGGGAAGTTTGGGTGCAACATTTTAAGGAAAAAGGCCCCGGTAATTACCCAATTACCGGCGCATGTCCTTTAAAATTACAGGGAACGGCGCGTAGGGGGCGCGCAAAAGGCATTTCGGGGCCGGCAGGGGACAGGACCCCACGGAGCGAGGGGGGTGATGGGGTGGGGCAGGTGGCGCCGCGGCCCCGGCCGTGCGGCCCCCGGCGCCCCCCTCCCCGTGGGGGCCCGTTATGGGGAACGCGGGGGGCGACCCCGGTCCGTGCCCCGGGCCCCGGCGAACCCCTTACAATGCCAGCAATGACAAACACGCGCAGCGTTTTCTGATGATCGCCCCTGCGTGTTTGCATTGCGGTGGATCCTCTTTCGGGTCGATCAAAGAAAAGTCAGAATTCTTGGATTTGATCCCCAAGATGGACCGACAGGGGAGCAAACACGCAGTGGCAATCTCTGTGAACCTTTTTGCTGTTTTCTTTGCCGGCAGTGATTAAATCACTGCTAATTTTTTTGATGGTTCAGAGGGGCCCGAGACCAAAAAGAAAGGTATTTCATTTCGGGGGTGGGCATGTGTTTAACATAGCTTTACAAATTTGGGATCTTTGGTGCCCCTCTAGGGCATCACAGTTGCAACATCCACACAAAGTGAAAAGTGGGCCCGCGCGACTTGGAGGGGAAAGAATATCCTGTTGTTGCCTGCAAAGAACAGGTTCATAGATTCTGGTGCATTCAGCATTGCCTTAATGCGACAAAAAAACGGGCTTTAGCCAGGGTTCTATTGTCCCTTATTTTAGTTGGTTGTAGTATGCCTTCGCACCACAGTTGGCCAGGAAAAATTCAACTGAGCGCGTAAAGATCTAGGCGCACTACAATATGGCGGCGCCAAGATTACAGGCGTGGTAAAACCATCCAACCATCTTTTGCACCCAAAAATTTCCCCTATGACAGATTCAAACATCTCAGGAGCCGAGATGGCGCTTGCGAATTCATACATGTCGCCCAAAGAGTCTGCGAGTCTCCAGCTACCCGTACACCACCATGCCCGATGAAGTGAGTCAGCATCCCCAGGGGCCCACCACCAAACACACCCAGACCAACAGAGGAATCTAAGAAAAAGTTTGGGGTGAAAAAAAATATGTATCGGAAAAGGTTTGAGCCCCCCCAGGGTTTTGAAACATTTTTCAAGTAAGAGTTAATCTGGGTTTGGAGGTAGCAATCTTTCTTTGGCAAGGTCAGGTTCGTCGTAGAATGTGGTTTTCCCTTCCACGGTCATTCGTAGTCGTGCAGGGTAAAAGAGTTGGAAACATATACCTCGTTCATAGAGTTGGCGACACAAGGGAGTAAATGCTTTTCGTTTCATAGTGACACTACTGGAGAAGTCCTGGAAAATTAAAATCGATGCTCTGTCGACCGTTAGGGTTCTCAGGGATCTGTATGCCTGATTAGAGATCCAGTTGCAAGGCTTTGTGTAGTTTCCCCACCTGGTATTGTTGTAGGGTGTCCCCAGAGACTGTTTCAGGGACTCCAACAAAGCAAAGATTATTTCTTCTTTCTCTATTTTCCAAGTCCTCTAACTTGTCTCGGAAAATAATGTTGGTGTTCTGGTGTTGGGCAAGTTCTCTTTCAACTGATGAGATTAATGACTTGCAGGACACTACCCTTGCCTCCAGCTCTCCTATCTCCTGTGTGTTTTCAGTGATCTGGGCTAATGCAGTGTTTATGGAATTTTGTATCATATCTAGACATTTCTCTAGGTAATGAGTCAGCATGTGGGTCACCTCTTGCGCCATTGCAACCGCCTGTTCTGTATCTGAAGTTATGGAGACAGCAGGGCTGTTAGGGGTCGAGAGGTTAAGGGGGGTTATGCCCCCCACTTGCCATCAGTTCTGGGGAGCTGTGCGGCAGAGATGGCTTAGTGAGGGCCAATTTTGGTTGTTGTTTGTCCTTCAGAGCCTTGTGCTTTTTCATTATGCTCCGAGCTGATGACTGTGAAAAAGAGTAGCGAGTTTGTCTTAGAGGTAATGGCGTCTGGGTTTGAGAGAGAAATGTGAGGTGAGAGAGACAGGAACAGGATGCCAAGCTATCAGCGGCTACATTTAGTTATCCGTGACAGAGTCCCAAATGATAATAGGAAGTGTAGCGTGAAAGATGTGGAGAGAAACGGGCTCACCTATACTGTGTGGCGCAGCCCGCTCTGCGGAACAGAGACAGTAGATGTAGAGAATACAGAGTTTGGGGTGCTTATCAAGATGTAAGTTACCACTGGGTGTCAGTGTTATAGGCAAAGTTGAAAAAGGCTATGACTCTATGTAGTGAAGGAATGCAATCAACAGAATTTGGGATTAAGTTGGGAATTCACCACTGGGTGGCAGCCTTGTATCCAGGGCTGTGGAGTCGGTAAGCCAAAGCTCCGACTCCAACTCCTCAATTTTCCTGACACTGACTCAGACTCCGGACTCCAACTCCTGACTCCCTCATATATGGCACATGTTTAAGTGATTACTGTAGTAAAATGGTATCAGGCTTTTTATCACCTTATGGTACAATAATCAAGCTATTTAGGTAGAACTTAATGGTAACAATGTTTTTAACTTTTGAATTTCAGGCTACATATCTTACCATCCACTTTAGCTTTGTACATGAGGCTACCATCATTTTATAGACAATCATCTTACCTATCTGATACATAGATAATTTAGTATTTAGCATCTGCTTAGTTCTGCAGATGTAACTGCATTACATAGTTTGTATATAGTTTGTAAGGCTGAAAAAAGACAAGACGTCCATCCAGTTCAGCCTGTGTTGCTAAAGTGTTACTGTTTTGCTCCTAAAAATCTAAATTTGGTTTTCAGCACTGCTTGAATCCTTCTGGGCATGCTCTGGATCAGATTTAAGTATGTCTTGACCAAAATCTAATCCCAGGTCTCTTCTACACGTTCTCAATGTTGGTTTAGACTGGACTTGGGTACGAATACAGCTTTTTCTTCAACTCTAAGTGTTGGATTGGGTTGAGGTCTGGGGATTGTGGAGGTCAATATAGCAACTCAACCTCATTGTCATTGAACCCTTCCTTCTCCAACCTTGATGTACGCTTGAGGTCGTTGTCCTGCTGGAACACTATGTCGTCCTTTTCATACCCATAATACTCGAGTGTATGAAGTAACTCATGTTGTAGGACACTCACATATAGCTCTGCATTGAGGTCAACATCGATCCTGGTCAAGTATCCAACACCTTTGGCTGTGAAATATCCCCATATCCTCAAGCTTCTTCCACCAAACCTGACAGTTCTTCCAGCTTCTCGATCCGTTGCTTCTTTTTCCCTTGATTCTTCCAAACCCATTTGCTCCCATCAGAGCCCGATCTATTGACTTTCATCTCATCGTTCCAATCACCAGTTTCCAATCTTCTATTTTTCGTACTTTTTGGCAAACTCGAGCCAATGCTTCTTGAGACAAGATTGAAGTCAAGGCTTCTTCACCTTTTTTCGGGCCATAATTCCAGACCTGTGTAATGCATGTTGCCCGATTCTTGCACGGACGTCTGTGATCTCACTCTTAAGAGCCGCATTAGCACTGATAGACCTTGTGATGAGCTGACCTGTTGACTCCGATATTTTGCCTGGGCGTCCACCTCTTGGCTTCTCAATGAATGGATGGACTTCATTTCATAATCTTCCAGCTGTCATGGCATCACATGATGCAGTTTGGCAATTTTCTTGGCCCAGAGATGCTATTGATGAGTTGGATGATGCTGTGTCTCTTTTCTTGGGAAATCTTCTTTATGGCTGCTCGAATCAGGGACCTTTCACTTGGAAATGAGCCTAATAAAACACTGAGCTATTAGGGAATGTGAGAACATGTTGTCCTTTGTCCCACCACCAGGAGCAAAACCGTAACAATGCAGTTACATGATAAGAATTTGCAAAACTAAGTAGCTGTTAAATAGTTGAAGGTAATAGTTATGTATGAGCCAAGATGATTGTCTATAAAATGATGGGAGTCTCACATAGATGGTAAGATATGGAGCCTGAAAGTCACAAGTTCAAAACATTGTTACCCTTTTGCTTGTCGATGTAAAATATATTTATAGGATACGACTTTAGAACACAAAAAACTTTGATAAGTTGTAAATATGAAGTGAAAAATTTTGCTGAAATCTGGTAAACCTGGGAGCGGAATCTTTTCCCCTACCGTAACGCTTTGCCTGCTCCATGTCATCAACTCCTCATGTGATGAGGCTGAACATATGGTAGCAGTAGCACTGGCAAGACCCAATTTCTCTTGCTCTTGGCACCGCATTGAACTAACTACCAATTTATTATATATTTTGGGAGTTGGAGTGGGTCCATTTTTTTTTTATGGACTCCGACTCCTGCAAAATGGGCACTGACTTCGACTCCACAGTCCTGGTTGTATCAGGGTTGATGAAACAGATCAAAGCCCTAAGCACCCTAAAGCTGGTGATAGCTAGCTGGAAACTTTCGTCAGTTATTAAATGGTGAGGTTATAGATCTGGTAGTCCCGTTTGACAGTAGCAAACCACGTGTCCGCAGGAGTTGTCACCACTGATTTACAAAACTAGCTGAGCAGGGTGGAATGGCACTATTGAGTGTTGTATAAAGGTGTTATATGCAGCGAGCACTGCAACACACCTCACCCCTAGTTGGTGATGGTATAGTAGATTTCATAAATGAGTAAAGAGAGCTGTTTAGTCCCAACTTTTATAGATTAGATTCCCAGCTCTAAGTGCAGAATGGTAGTGGCAGAAATTCAGGCCGCCATGTGGTGGCAGTATTGTATCAGATGTCATAAACAAAGCAGAAGAGTGGTATGTGGCAGCTAGTCTACGGAGCCTTCCAGTGGGTATCTCTGTTCCTGAGATGAAATGCAGGCAGGCACAATACGCAACCGTCAGGCATAAACAGATGGTGTAGATTTGAGTGATAGCGACACTGCAACCCTCATGGGCCAGGTGATATAGATGCAGAGAGTGGAGAATGTTGGATGCAAACTCACTGTGTGTAGAGTGAACAGATCTCTGTATGTGGAGAACCCGTTAGAGGCTATATAGAGCCATTGCAGTATGCTTGAGGGGGAGGGAGACCGCACACCCAAAATGGCTGGTGTTCCCGCCACTATCTGTTTGGTGTGGATGCCGGGTGCATAAAATGATGGCCGTTCCGATCCAAAGTCAAATGGCACCGCCAATAAAAGTGTAGGTGTCGGTGCTTTCTTCCCGGGCAGCACAGTTGCCCAGCAGGAGCGATTTCACATCTAAGGTGTGGTTGTAGTCCTGAGCGGGAATGGTAGAAAAAAGATCCAGCGATCCAATGATTCATGCAAATATGAGTAAAAGTAAAATCCAACGCTTTATTCATAAATCTTCATTAAAATGAAAGGAGGCGACATGCAGACACAGGAGAAAAAACGGCTAGATGCCGACGCGTTATGGTTCTCGATACCATCTCACCTCAGGGGCTCAATATTAAAAATAAAATTTTGTATCATTATTGAATTGTTTCAAATTATATTTAGCGTTTTCCACCTTATATAGATCTAATACATGATGTATTTAGGCTTTAAATACTTTTCTTATCTCTGCTATCAGGCTTCAGCTTTGCTTATTAACACAACACAAATACTATCAAGCAGGTTACAAAGGTGGAGTTTAGTGCTGCAATGTCTTTTAACCATTTTATCTATTCTAGGTCCAATATCCCTTCTACCTATTGGTCTATGGCGCGTGCGTGTGGGTCTATCTGTTCCCTGCCGGCTTCGGGCACTTTCGCTGATTCCGAGAATAGACGAGTGCTAGGTCCGATCTGCACATGCGTGCACCTCGGGGATCTTCGCTGGTCACATGATGAACATCCAGCAACGTCAGTTCCGGATCACCGTCTGTGCCGGAGACTGAGCGGGGGGGCGTGTCGGCATCTCGGCGATGCTGTCAACGGCCAAACAGGTGTGGGGTAAGTGTATATTAGATATTTGTTATATATATGTTGTATTTGCAGGCATTGGGCATGCCATGATTAAGGGGTACGCCCCGAAACGCGTCGGCATCTAGCCGTTTTTTCTCCTGTGTCTGCATGTCGCCTCCTTTCATTTTAATGAAGATTTATGAATAAAGCGTTGGATTTTACTTTTACTCATATTTGCATGAATCATTGGATCGCTGGATCTTTTTTCTACCATTGCTGCTGTTTCTCTCCATGCTACCTGGAGGATCCGTGCGTCCAGTCATATGAAGAGTGGTGAGCTGGCTACAATACTTTTCTAGTCCTGAGCGGGGTCTACTGTCCATAGCTGTGGAGCGATCACCACGGGGTGTGTGGCGCAGGCAGTACTCCTCCTGCTATGCCTTCGGGTGCCAGGTCAGTCTCTTCTGATGGAGGAGGGTCAGACCCTCAGGGCTGGAGTGCCACCAAAGGCTCCACAGGAGTGCCTCCCAGAGGCAGGTGCCCCGACTTTTCCCTGTGCCTGCAGCACCGAGCGGTGCCTAGGAAATGGTCGTGTACATCACCCCTCGTTGGCCGTGGTTTGCGGCGGGTCTCCGATGCCGATCGCCAGTAGTGCTGAGGTGTTCGCAGATGTTGACCGTTTGCCCAGAAGACCGGTAAGCTGTGGGTCCTGGGTGCTGGTGATGCGGCTGGGGCTGTGGCGCTGAAATCACTCAATGTGTAGGAGACAGTGAGGAGAATGAGATGCCTCTTGACCACCAAGGTAAAGAGCGCTCCAGACACCCACCGCCCAGTGGCCAAGATGCCAGGTGTTTTTAGGTGCAGGTAGCTGCTGAGAGAGAGGCAGATGTGAGTTTTAGAGTAGAAGCATAGAGGAGCTCAGTTAAGATGCAGCCATCTTAGATAGTCCCTCCCCAATAAGTCCGGTACTGCCAATTTTTCATGGATTACCTGAAGTTCATAAAGGTGTGTACCACTCCCCCCCCCCCCCGCAACCCCCCACACACACACACACTATGACCAATTATTTCAGGTATAGGTTAACTATGTAAACGGCTCAGTGGGTGGGTGGACACCCTTTTACAATCAGGCGTTGTCCAGGATTCTTGATGGATAGTAAACAGGTCTTGAATGATTAATTGAATTTCCAAAGGTCTGATAGTTTTGTTTGGTAACACTAGGGGCGAGATGTCCGAAAATGGGCGGTGCTACGTCAGTTTTTAGGTGTATTAAATAAGTGTAAAGTGCGGCACAAAGTCTGACCCTATCAAAAATCTGGCATAGTAAACATGATGCGCCTAAAAATGATGCACTGTGCAGCTCCATACCGAAATGCGACTTTTGAGGCGCATAACACATCATTTCAAGTGTATATGTATTTTGCGCATTTCACATTTTACAAGTATGTGTTAGGCTTATTAAAAGTATGTGTTAGGCGCATTTCATATACTTGTAATGATAAGCTTTGACTACGTGCGCGATGGCCCTCGCCATCCATACTTTACCAATGAACTGTGTTGTGCTGTGATTAGCGCAAATTGCGGCACATAGCATGTCATTAAAAGCGTATGTAATGCCCCTATCGAGGCACATCGCACACGGAGGCGCATAGCTTATCATTACGAGTATATGAAATGTGCCTAACACATACTTGTAATGTGCCTAACACATACTTGTAAAATGTGAAATGCGCCTAATACATATACACTTGTAATGATGTGCTATGCGCCTTTCATTATGGAGGCGCACAGTGCATCATTTTTAGGCGTATTACAATGTGTCGGTCCCGGCATATAATGTGCCTCGTTTTGGTGTACGACAGTTCATTTACATCCAAAATATGGCGATAAAAGCGGTTTTAGTGCAATAAAGACCAAAAAACTGGCGTTGGCGTGTTGGGAAATGTCGCCCTAGCTTTCACCAGCTTATACTCATGTATTTCACATAATTTAGCTTTGGATTCTTTAGCATTTCATGTAGGAGAATTTTCCAATTACCATGCAGATCTGTGCCAATTCATTATATTAGCGGTGGAATTTTTACTAAATCATAACTATTTTGTTTGTTTTTGTTACAAATTTTTTTTTTTGCAAATTGAAGGAGTGTCAGTGGTGTTGAAATTTCCCTCCTCCCTAGCAAATCTTTTTATGGCATTCTGGGAGTCTCCTTTTATTTTTTCTGCTAACAATCCTTTTGTGGCTGACATCGTCTGGTATGGGCGCTACATAGACAACCCCTTTGTTTAGCTCAATCCTATTGTCCATAATATTACAGTAAAGGATTAATATGGCAAGTTTCCTATCCTCTATACCCAATTGAGAGAGTGTAACAGCGGCAGCGGTGCATGTTTTCTCAGTGGATCATCTACCCCTTAATCAGGTTGTCATTAATAGTGCATTTAAATGGTTAAAAAAACATACAAGCAACATATAAGATCTTTGTGGGAAATAACTAGTTTACAGAGATACTTGCATGAAAAGATTGTATGTAGGGAATTACAAATTAATCTAACCCCAAACTCACAGAAGAAGAATGCCCCCTATTTTTCAGTGGTTGGCAAAATTTGCTAAAAGATTGCTCTTTAAGACTGCTTGAATTCCTTTTGGAGTATGAGAAAAAATTTTTCAATAATATCAGTGCTCAACTTGAAAAAAGATTAATGAGATTCAAACATTTAAATCTGTAGCAGAGTTTGAAAACCTAGAATCGAAGTTGCAACGACAGAGCTAAAAAAAGATAGCGATAAAAAAAGATTTTGAGAGTCGTCATGTATATGCATCTAGGATAAGTACCAATAGGAATTATAACCCACAAAAAAACTACACAGTTACAATGGGTACAGAAAGTATTCGGACACCTTTAAATTTTTCACTCTTTCTTTCATTGCAGCCATTTGGTAAGATCCAAAAAGTAAATTTTTTTGCTCATTAATGTACACTCTGTAACCCATCTTGAAAGAAAAAAACCCAGAAATGTAGATATTTTTGCACATTTTTTAAACAAGAAAAACTGAAATATTACATGGTTATTAGTATTCAGACCCTTTGCTGTGACACTCATATTTAACTCACATGTTTTCCAGTTCCTTCTGATCCTCCTTCAGATGGTTCTACTCCTTTATTGGAGTCCAGCTGTGTTTAATTAAACTGATTGGACTTGATTAGGAAAGGCACACTCCTGTCTATATAAAACCTCACAGTGCATGTCAGAGCACATGCGAATAATGAATAATGCAGTCTAAGGAACTGCCCAAGGAGCTTAGAGACAGAATTGTGGCAAGGCACAGATCTGGCCAAGGTTACAAAAGAATTTCTGCAGCACTCAAGGTTCCTAAGAGCACAGTGGCCTCAATAATCCTTAAATGGAAGCAGTTTGGGACGAACACAACTGTTCCTCGACCTGGCCGTCCAGCCAAACTAAGCAATCGTGGGAGAAGACCCTTGGCTAGAGAGGTAAAGAAGGACCCCAATATCACTGTGGCTGAGCTCCAGAGATGCGGTAGGGAGATGGGAGAAAGTTCCACAAAGTCAACTATCGCTGCAGCCCTCCACCAGTTGGGGCTTTATGGTAGAGTGCAGCCGACGGCAGCCTCTCCTCATAGCAAGACATATGAAATCCCGAATACAGTTTGCAAAAAAACACATGAAGGATTCCCAGACTAAGATTGAACTTTATGATGTTAATTGTAAGCGATATGTGTGGAGAAAACCAGGCACTGCTCATCACCTGCCCAATATAATCCCAACATTGAAACATGGTGGTGGCAGCATCATGCTATGTGGCTGTTTTTCAGCTGCAGGGACAGGACGAGTGGTTGCAATTGAAGGAAAGATGAATGTGGCCAAGTACAGAGATATCCTGGATGAAAACCTCTTCCAGAGTGCTCTGGACCTCAGACTGGGACGAAGGTTCATCTTCCAACAAGACAATGACCCTAAGCACACAGCTAAGATAACAAAGCAGTGGCTTCAGAACAACCCTGTGACCATTCTCGACTGGTCCAGCCAGAGCCCTGACTTAAACCCAATTGAGCATCTCTGGAGAGACTTGAAAATGGCTGTCCACCAACGTTCACCATCAAACCTGAGGTAACTGGAGAGAATCTGCAAGGAAGAATGGCAGAGGATCCCCAAACCCAGGTGTGAAAAACTTGTTGCATCATTCCCAAGAAGACTCATGGCTTTACTAGCTCAAAAGGGTGCTTATACTCAATGCTGAGCAAAGGGTCTGAATACTTAATATCAAGTGATATTTCAGTTTTTCTTGTTTAAAACATTTGCAAAATTATCTACGTCTGTTTTTTCTTTCAAGATGGGGTGCAGAGTGTACATTAATCAACAAAATAATTAACTTTTTGGATCTTACCAAATGGCTGCAATGAAAGAAAGCTTGAAAAATGTAAAGGGGTCTGAATACTTTCCGTACCCACTGTATATCAGAATCAGATATCTCTAGAACTGACAAGACATAAAGCACTAATAGTCGCTCCAGGTGGAGGGTAAAAACTAGATCCCTTTCCTCACAGCGGAGATATCAGTATAATCATAAATTTCCTAATACTTGGCAAGTTAATAAGAAAGTAGCACAATCATAACAACGTTTACCAAACCTAAATGTGCAAGAATTGAATGGACAGCAAGCAGGCTCAGTCGAAAAAAAATTGACAAAATATACAATCCACTGGTGTATGTGGTACTTATTCTGTCTCACACGTATCAAATTTATTACCAATAGGGAATCCACAAAACCCAGTACCATTAACTACTGCAATGTCAACTGGGGGACAAATGATGACAACCACATCTCTATCACTCCAACCTTTTTTAGTCCGGGGCGTACAGTTGAGAGACAGGGACAGATGGGGATATCAGAATTCTAAATAGATGGCAGGGGCAATATTGAATTATCGGATGCCTTACAAATTTGTAACCACTTTTCAGTAACTTTCTCAGCAACAATTAAAGTTGTTATAAAAAGGATTATCTTTTATACCAACACCAAATTTTTACTTATTTATGTGGGTGAAGGATGTAAGTCTCTTCGCACATAAATTGGCTCTTCATAAGTATCATAAAAATATATAAAGAAATGAGGAATGTGTACATACAAATGAAATAAAAGCATTGGAAATATTAGAAGAGCTTCAAAATGAAAGTGAGTCAGGTCCTTCAACTTTAAAAGGCCCACTTACAAGCTTGAAACCAAAAAGTACATTTACTCCGTCAATAACTCAATATTCTAACATAGACCTTTTTGTTAACTTGGTTAATAGAGATCTATCGTCGTCACTAGTGTAAACTAGGATTAGAAGGGTGACTAATTTAACAGAAGATGATTGAAAGGCCCCAGAAACACTATGTAAACAGAAGGGCTTTGTCTCTAAACCTTCAGACAAAAGGGGAAGCATAGTGTTGATGGATATAACAGATGACAAAAGTATGGTCTTAGATCTTCTACAAGATGAAAAGACTTATCAATTGCTGCCAAATAATCCAACAGTGAAATATACACCGAAACTAAAAACAATACTAGAATGAGCTATGAGAGATACATTGATAAATGAAGATGAGTATAAATTCATGCTCAATCTCACTCCTACTATACCAACCTTTTAGACTGTACTAAAGATACACCAACAGCGGTATAAGATTCCAGGAAGACCTATAGTATTTGGTAATGACAGCCTAAGCCAGGGAGACAGCACATACTTGAATGAATTACTCTGCCCCTCTGTTTGGAGTCTACCATCCTATTTGAAAGATACAAAAGATACAGCATTGAAACTACAGGATTAGGGTTCAGCTAATCAAATTTATTTAGAATTTCAGGAAAAATTTGATTCTAAACAAAGCAGAATTTTCTGGTGATTTGTGGTAACGAATCGTCTTTTTTTCTAAAATGGCCTCGAGCACATGGCGTGACATGGGGCAAAGAACTATGGGAGAACGAAAGGAACACCCTTAATGCCATTACATGCAGCCAATCAGCATCCAGCCAGCTTCTGTAATGTAGAAGAGAAGGTGGCCAATGCCTGTCGGTGTCTTCCAAAGTACGCGGCAGCGCAGACATGTGGAGCTGTAACTACAGTCAGGGACAGTACATGTCCTTTAGGGCCCACTGGGTAAATGTGCTTTCTGCCCAGCCACACCAGCAACTTGGACAGGAGACACCGCTGTCTCCTCCACGATTTCAAACTGCTGATCAAGCACTAATGTCCACCTCCTTCTCTTCAGCCTCCACTGCAGCCACAAGTTTTAGTGCTCCTCCAGCATATTACATGTGCAGGGCACAGCGGTGTCATGCAGTTCTACACCTGGTTGCCTGGGCGAACAACATCACACAAGGGAGGAACTGCTCTGCGTCATGAAAGACGAAATCTATTTCTGGCCTGCCAAGTTTGCACAGGAGAAGCTGTCCTGCCCGGCCAGTAGTGTGGCATCAGAGCGGATGTTCACTGCGGCAGGGTCCATAGTTACCCCAAGGAGAACTCGCTTGTCTACCCGAAATGTGGAGACTCGCCTTTGTCAAGATGAATCAGGCGTGGATCAGCTGGAATTTCCAAACACCAATGGCTGATGCATCAGATTCGATCAGCCGTGCCGCCTCACCCAAACTTTGAGAAATGAGTCTGGATTCTTCTGGCTACCTGTCTCAGCTACTATTCTGATGCTGCCACCCGCCTGATGATACCCATCTGCTGTCAGCCTCTTCTTCTACCACCCACCTTCTTTACCAGGGACTGGTATTGCCACCCACCTTCCCACTATTCACTGGGCCATTATGTAGCCTTCTGCTGCCACTTCACCACTCAGGTCTCCTCATGCTACTGCTGCCACCTCCAGGCTATTTCACCATGTCACTCTCTGGCTTGATGCTGCTGCTGCCACCTCCTGATTATGTCACCTAGCTGCCACCACCTCAAAATTATGTCATTGTGCCACTCTATGGCCTGAGGCTGATGCCGCCACCTCCACACTGTGTAATTGTGCCACTCTGTGGACTACTCATGCTGTTGCCACCTACATAATCTGTCATTGTGCCACT
Organism: Phyllomedusa bahiana; assembly: GCA_025379985.1. Lineage (NCBI taxonomy): Eukaryota > Metazoa > Chordata > Amphibia > Anura > Hylidae > Phyllomedusa > Phyllomedusa bahiana. The sequence goes on from JAODAL010004166.1 coordinate 75,860, forward strand.
TTATGGCCTACTCATGCTGTCACCACCTCCACGCTATGTCATTGTGCCACTCTGGCCTACTCATGTTGCTACCACCTCCACAATCTGTCATTGTGCCAGTCTGTGGCCTACTCATGGTGCTGCCACCTCCACAATCTGTCATTATGGCACTTTGTGGCCTACTCATGCTGCTGCCACCTCCACACTATGTAATTGTGCCACACTGTGGCCTACTCATGCTGCTGCCAACTGTCCACTCTCTCACTTGACCACCCTGTGGCTTCCTAATGCTGTTTCCACCTTCCACCACTTTATGACGTTGCCACTATGTTTGGTTTCCCCTTCTTTTAATTTTTCAGAAGGAATGAAAAGAACAAACACAACCGATTGTGTCTTCGGAGAAGCCTTAAGGCCATTATGACATGGTCCTTTGTTTGCATCAGCATTGTCTGATGAGTAGGTAGCCAAAAGCAGGAGTGGACAGGATACAAAAAACAGAAGACATGCAAATATTCCATTAACTTGTCATCTCTGTTTTGGATCAACTCCTGTTTGTTTTTGGCTTTAGCAATGCTGATGGATTATTGACCGATTGAAAGCAAACATTGACGGGTCAAAGGAAGGGCAAAATGATCAGTCACGTCAACACAAAATTACTGTTGACATCCTCTTCACTCTTTCGGGGGGTGGAGGGCTCTACATGTGTCAGTGTTTAACAGAACAGGTTCTGTCATAATCTGGGGAATCATCTGATGCCGATGTAAAAGGAGTGCGCTCTTTGACGCTATAGTGGGATCTTGGCCCTCAGCTCTGTTCTTTCTAGCTGGCGCTGACATTACCCTGTCAGGCTCTGTTCCCACTTCAGTTATTTGGTCAGTTTTGACCCCGTAACTGCCCAGATAAGTGAAGTGTGAAGCGATTCTAAGAGCGCTGCCTGTCATCTTCATGCCATACTAAATCACAGCATTGTTTCAATACCAAACTACGCTCCCTATGCATATTTCTGCATGGCACTATGTTCTACAACAACGTACAGGCTCTCTGCAGCAAGGAAATAGCTGTTTTTAATGACATTTGTCGCAAATAAATTCCGAACGAAATGAAATTTTGGGAAAAATTAATCAAACCGAATTTTTGAGAAATTCGCTCATCTCTATACAGGATGTTGAAGTGGGCAAAACAACATTACAAGGTAGTCTACATGTTGAAGCCCTATATGCTAATATTCAGCATGATTCAGGTGTAAATGCAGTTAAATACTATCTCACCACTAAAGGAGTACAATATAATTGTTGACTCACAGTTATTTTATTTTTTATGGAAAATTCTACTCTCAGAGTAAGGGTACTGCAATGGGTACCATTGTACCACCTACTTACGCTAATCTTTTTCTTGGGTGTTGGGAAAATGAACACTTTTTGGATTAAATTTTTTTTCACAAGTCACATTTTATTTTGGGCCAGATACATCGATGATGTGCTGATTCTCTGGGATGGAGAAGCTGATTTGTTTAATAACTTTGCATCAATCTTGAATAATACAGTTGGAATGTGATTCACATCTGAATTACAGTCAAAGTATTAATTTTCTTGACTTAACTTTCAATTTGACATCTGAAGGTAGTATACAAACAGACATTTATAGGAAAAAAAATCTACAAATAATTTACTGCATTGGAAAAGCTGGCATCCTCCAGCTCTGAAAAAAGTAATCCCTTTGTCGTTGTTGTAGAAAAGTGACTGTGAACAAGATCATCTTTCAGATTTTTCCCCGTACGGTATGTGAAATTGGGGGTATTTGAGAGTACTGTTGTTAAATCTGGATATTCCTTAAGCAATGGCCAATAGCGATTAAAAATCTGTCTGATTTGAAAGTTATATGCTTTGTGCCGTGATTTGCTCTAATCGTGGCACAACACATTTCATTGGTATAGTATGTAATGCCACTATCAAGGCACATTGCGCACGGAGGCGCATAGCTTATCATTACAAGTATATGAAATGCGCCTAACACATACTTGTAATGTGCCTAACATATACTTGTAAAATGTGAAATGCGCCTAACACATATACACTTGTAATGATGTGCTATGCGCCTCAATAGGCACATTCTGTTTCATAGAGGCGCACAGCGCATCATTTATAGGCGCATTATGTTTACTATGCAAGGTATACCTGACGCCAGATTTTTTATAGGGTTGGACTTCCTGGTGCACTTTACACTTCTTTAATGCGCCTAAAAACTGATGTAACACCGCCAATTTTCGGACATCTTGCCCTTTGTGTTTTTTTTGGGAGACAGAATTAATAATCTGGTTACCATTACTATTTCCTAGACGTTGTATGTGTGTGAAATGGCTGTTTTTGTTATATATTCTCCAATGAGCCTTTCGGGGCATTTTATTTCTCTTTTAGCCCGTTTGCAATGTTATTAGCTTGCTCTATAAAGTCCTGTTCCCTGTTCCAATTTTTATGCATTCTGCGCATTTGTCCATATGGTACATTATTCCTCCATTTCATGCAATATAGACTATAGTACTCAATGTAAATATTAGCGTCGACCTTCTCAAAGAAGGTCAACATAATATAGCCTACTTGATTTTTCTTTACTACAGACCTAAATTTGAATCCAACTCCAGTAAATTTAATGTCCCAATTGGTACTGTTGAAACAAGTAGCAACATTTTTGGCACCTTCCAGAATACCTTTCTTCAGAAAAAAAAAAATCATCTATGTACATTGTGTACATGACAATTTTCTTGGCGAACCTCATGTTATGATGAGTAAATTGTTTTTCACATTGGCCCCTAAACAAAATTTGCATATGATAGTGCAGCTCATGTGCTCATTGTTGTACCTTTAGTTTGCTCTGAAAATCTAATTGTCATAGCAAAAGTAATTGTTATTCAAAGTACAATGAAGTCCCTCGATTAAGAAATCCCTTTGTTGCTGTGTTAAATACACATATTTATTAACACAGCATTTTTCACAATCTAAACCTAAAGTATGCTCAATATTAGTATGCAATGATGTATTGTCTATAGTCATAAGACAAATGTCATCATATTGTATCGCGAGATGGGATTCAATTAGGGAATCCAAATCACATAATTAACTGGGTAGACTTAGAACATGCTCCTGCAAGTATACATCCAAATCATGTGATAAATTGCTTGATACAGTTCCCTTGCCTGATACAATTGGGCATCCAGATGGTTTGGTTGCATTTTTGTGAAGCTTAGGTATATGGTAAAAATATGGTTAGATTTGGTACCAAAATACATTTTCTCTCCTTCTTGGTTAGAGCCCCATTTCTATCTATCTCATTAATTAAAGTTTCTAGGGTCATGGATAAAGAGGGAGTCAGCAATTATTCTCTCACAGTAGGTGATGCCCTATAGGATATTTAGTGACTTATTATTACTAGTATTCAAAATCCATTATTACAATGCCACCTCTTTGTCTGTATTATGTGTAACTATTTCAGTATTCTTTTGTTAGGATTTAATAGCTTTCTGTATTTGTTTTGTTAGATTGTGGGAACTAATTAAAGTCCCTCTTTTGTCCTTTAGGGACAACTTCTTGAAGTCATCTGCTACTAGGTCGCAAAAGGTGCAAACATGGTGGCCCTGGGACAGTATTGTGTAGAACTTCGACTTGCAGTTTAGTTCTTTAAGTTTTCCATCTCTGGGGGAGCCAGGAATAGAATACTCAATGATTGTATTAGTAGTAGCCGTTTTCTTGTTTTACTTATTGCTTTTATCTAAGATATAAAATGTCTGGTTAATGTTATTTTTCTAATGAACTGATGCAAGTCCAAATATGGAGGTATTGGAGACAACTATCTCTAGGGACCTGAGTCCTGCTGACTCTAACAGGAGCACCTTATCTGCTGTCCTCCAGGAGACATTTAGTGGATATATCTAGGTATTGGAAGCGAGTAGATGCCTGTCTTGGTATGTACAGTCTTTTTCTTGGATATAAGTGATAAGACTGAAACTCGTTTTGCTGGACCCCACTGAGGAGTCTTTATGGATTATGGACAAAACGCGTCTGGGAATTTCATTAGTACGTTTGCACCAGATATTAGCTAAATCTACTCTAACGGTACATTTACCTAATACCAAAGTTGCCGAAGGAGGTGTATGGCCCAGAGTAATAGGATCACACATGCCAGGTGCCTTAATGATTTTCTTAGATAAATATTTCCTTCTAATCCACCTATTTTGATTAGGGTTGATTAGGGTGCTCAAGCACTAGAAGTGTGGGGTATATTTTTTAGATTTAGTAGTAATTTAAAGTTATGTTTTATTAGGAATTATTCTTTGTGGTTTAATAGTGTTTCTATATAATTCCTTTGTATCTTGGGAAGGCTTGGGAAGAATGATTCAAAAAGTCTGCAGTTTGGGAGGGACAAAAGAAGACACCTTTATTGAGTAATGATATCTCAAAAAGATATTTCTATAACTATATCTAGATAAATTAAATAATGTTTGTTAAACACTTTGTTTACCTGTCTTGTTGTTTGAGTTTGGTCTCCCTGCCCTCATCTACTATTTTTTGTTTGGTGGAAAGTATGCATTTATCGGTTTTGTTTTCATAAGTGGAGTTTTGTAGGACAATGATCCCAGCTCTAAAAAAGGAATGCTCGCTTTGGATTATGGTTTGGTATTGTGAACAATACCGGGATGTTGATCAATTATATATTGAATATGTGTCTTTAGTTTCCATTACACTACTAACAGATGGTGGTTGTGCTTCTTGGATATGGAGAGATTCCATACTATCTGACTCTTTTGATAGATTATGGATCGTATGGAATGGAGGAAGGAGATGAATAAAGAGGCGGGTGGTCCTACTCTATTTTTACCTCTCACTAGAGTCAAATTCAGACTTTTCATTGGGTCAACAGACCTCCATAATCCAGAGAGAAAAATAAAAAAAAACCAACCTTGCAAGCATACTGCACTGATATAACAGCCTGTGGAGGTGGGTGGGGTGAAAGAGACCAAAATGGAGGTATCCATTCCTCCCTCTATAAATTAAAAGCAATATGTGCCAAACACAACGTATACTTCTGCACAAAAAAACATTTCTGAAAAACACAATGTGAACCTGGGTGACACTGGCTGGAGCACGTACCGTTAAGGGCTCGTATACAATGGAAACGGTAATACCGATAGAAGATAATGAGAAATCCATTCACCCTAAGGCTATGTTCACATGGCTTAACTGCGGGACGTAATTACGCCCCGCAATTACGCCGTGTGGATGGGGCGGGAGCGGGGTAGGGAGCGGGGGGCCGGCACTTCGCCGGCCCATAGACAATCATTACTAGCGGAGCGTATACGCCGCTAGAAAGTGACCTATCAATTATCTCCCCCCTCGGCGTATTCACCGAGCAGGGAGAGGAGACGTAATCCATAGTTCTCTATGAGAACTGTGGATTACCGTAATGAATGAGCTGTTTTCAGCCCGTAATTTGCGCACTTCGGTGCGTAATTACGGACCGAAATACGGCCCATTTTAAGCCGTGTGAACATGGCTTAACACTACTGATTCAGGTCGGGAGGATATTTGCACATTCTTTGCACAATGTAACATCTATGATGAGATAAAAATTTTAAGTACACGGACGTTGGAGTCCAGGATATTAACCCTAGCAGAAAAAGAGGTTCGCCTATTTTGGACCAACAAAACGCTACAATCGTATTGTGAGAGTGAACGGTCTCCTAGGGGTTTGCGTTTATTTAAAAAAATTTCCCAATATCACGATGTTCCTGATTTTGTGGCACAATGGAAGCAAGCACATATAGAACATTCCTTGAAACTGACCCGCTTAGTGCTTGAGAGGTCGAAAAAAGAATATGACCAAGTGTATGAAAAATTGGAAACAGCAAAATGTGAATTAAAATCAAGTCTTACCGCAGCACAGTGGAATAGTTTTTTGAGAAAAATGGAGCAACGTATGGTGCCTATTCAAAATCAAATTAAAGAGAAAAAGAAAGATAAAGCTGGATATGAACAAGATCGTGTTTTCACTTGGAAATCCCAGTCGAAGAGGAATATGAACCGAAGAACAACTTGGAAAAGATCACGTATTCCAAATAAAAGGACTGATTATTGGACCACAGATTCAGGATCCGATTCAAGTACAGTGGAGGACATGATGGATGTGCAACATGAGCATGCCGGATTGAATTTGCGGGACAGTGATCATTTATCATCACAAAACCCTTTAGGCAGAGGATCCGCCGAGGGGGCAGAAAGAAAAATAAGCTACCCTTACAGAAGGGGCGGTACGAAGAGGAAGCAGGTCTCTTGGAGAAGGTAGAGTGTCCTGCTCCTCAAAATTCCACAAGCATACAAAGGGTGAGTGAAACTAATGTGATTAATATATCAGGAATAGAATTGACAGAGGTTGATAGATCACTGTTGTCTAGAGGTTTAAATTTTTGTATAAAGCAACCTTTTGATTATGTACAGTTCCAAATAGATCTGGGTAAATCATTAAGAAAGATCAATTTACATAAGCTATTCAAAAACAAACAAAAGGATGTATTGCAGACAGTAACGGAGGGAGATAATCCAACGGTTGTTAACAGATTGGGTTTCTCCTTTGATACTAATATGACGGATATAGATCGGTATATTGTGAGCGATTTGATAGATCTTATGAGTGAGGATAGCCCTATGGAACATCAAAATGAAGACATTTTTGTAGGAGGAATAAAGTCAGATTTTTTTTCCCCATTGTCACCGGGCTCAGCACTTGCTTCTTTTTATGATGCAGTTTTGAGAGATATTAAGGCTTTAATATATCCCAGTTTTGAGTCAAATTTGACATCAGAGGAGATGTATGCCTTGAAGCAATTGAGTAATAATCCTGATATCATAATCAAGCCCGCTGACAAGGGGGGAAATATTGTAATTATGGATAAAAAATATTATCTAGAAGAGGCAAACAGACAATTAAATGACCAGATTACGTATAGAAAATTATTGAAAGATCCAACAGAAAATCATAAAGGACAGCTTTAAGTATTACTCCAAAAAGGGATACAAAATAAATATATTTCACATCGTTTAGCAGAAAGATTATTTCCTAAAAAAGATTTCAAAACCATATTGGTATTTTTTGCCGAAAGTGCATAAAAATTTAGACCGTTCACCAGGCCGTCCGATTGTCGCCAGTAGAGGATCGATTACAGAACCAATCTCACAATATTTAGATTGGGTGTTAAGACCATGTTTAGCGAATGTCCCCTCATATTTGTTAGACACTACAACATCGCTTCAGAACTTAGATAAAATCAATATAGTTCCTGGCTGCAGTCTGGCAACAATTGATGTTGTCAGCTTGTATACCAGGATCTTATAACGAGATGGAATAGAAGCCATTAGATCTTTTTTACTTAAGTCAAATAGAGAATTAGGACATGTTGATTATCTTTGTGAACTATTGAGGTTTATATTAGAAAATAATACATTTTGCTTTGATAATCAATGGTATATACAGTGTACTGGTACAGCGATGGGGACGCCCGTGGCACCCACATTCGCTAATATCTTTCTGGCAGATTGGGAAGAACAGTTTATATATAACATCAGAAACCCATTTGTGAAATATATACAACATTGGTCAAGATTTATTGATGACGTGCTTATAGTATGGTCAGGTTCAGAATTGCAATTTGAAGGATTTATGCGGTATATAAATGAGAATGATGTAAATATGGCTTTTACATCTACGTTTGGAGGTAATAAGATTATCTAGATGTTGAAATTGAATTAAGTGATGAAGGGCTAAAAACTAAAGGATATAGGAAACCAAATGCCACTAATTCTTTATTGCATAATGACAGTTTTCATCCGGCTTATGTAAAAGAATCGCTTCCATATGGGCAATTCCTTAGATTAAGACGCAATAATAGTGAGTATAATGATTTTGTTGAACAGCCAGTGGAACTGATGGATAGATTGAGATCGAGAGCTTATGACGAGAAAGTGATCTCTAAGGCATTTAGTAAAGCAGTAAAAAAAGATAGGAAACAATTACTGTACAATAGGAGAAAAAGGAATCGAACTGAAAGGTTTATTTTCTCCTTTGAATATAGTGATCTCTCGAACTTGGTAAGAAATACAGTGAGAAAACATTGGCACATCCTTTCTACAGATAGTGATCTTCAAGATAGAACGATCTATCCCCCTCTTATATCCTTTAGAAGATGTAAAAATCTAAGGGATAGATTAGTGAAGGGTAAATTTCAGAGTAGTAATGTACAGAAGAATTGGCTCTCAGATATAGCACCCGTAGGTAACCATAGATGCGGTAATTGCTCCCTGTGCGCTAAATTGATAACGAAAAATAACATTAGTTTAGGAGTGATTCAACATACAGTGAAAGATTTTATCACATGTAAATCCAATTATGTAGTATATGCACTATGTTGTGGTTGCAATTACTATTACATTGGGAAAACGATCAGACCCCTATATAAGAGGATAAAGGAACATATATATTCAATTAAAACAGGTAAGGGAGTACCTCCTTTAATAAATCACATTGTAGTGAGCACAGAGGAGATACCTCTAATATTCGTTTTGCTGGGATTGAACGAGTCAGTGGAAGTGATATCAGGATTGACAGACATACAAAATTGTTACAATGTGAGTCAAGATGGATTCTGAAAACAGAAGCTCTAGGTCCGTTATCCTGACATGTTCTATGGAATAAAGATATAAAGAAAGAAACAATTGGTGAGTGCCGCTCATACTTTTATTCTACTTTGGAATACATATTATTTTTGTGCGTGCAGGAGAGTGGAAATGGGGGGTTGGGTTTTGTGGATTCTCTGATGGCTATTTGGTGAGCACCTGAAAAGGGTGTGTACATAACATGATATAAAAGGAAATGAGCTTAGACCACATGGGACTGGACCTCTAACCCCTGATGAAGCCAGTTTAGCTGGTGAAACATGTTGGGGAGGTCAGGCATGACGTTTTAAATTGTGATTTCTCACCTCTGTCTACAAGTGCCACCCGCTGCAGAGGGTGTCAAAAGGGAGCCTTATTTGTCTTGTGTCCATTAGATTAGGGACGATTGCCCAAGTAGGAGGCTTGGGATCCCTTACTGGAGTTAGTAAATTGCTGTATATATAAGGCTTTCCTGTTGGTAGGTGGGGTTCCACCAGACTTGATAATGGAAAAGGAGCTATTCCTTCCTTCAGAAGTAGAAAGGGTTAAATGGTGAGGTTAGAAATCAGGTTTTTAAATAGTGTGTATAGAGGTTAAGAGTTATACATAATAAAAGTTATGTTTTAGTGTTTTATAGATAGAGAACTGATAGAGTTTAAGTTTGCCTATGGCAAAATAGTAAATATAGTGATCAGAAGTCACTCTCTGTTCTCTTGTGAGATTCCCTTTTTTTTTGGAGACTATTTGACAGGTATTGGGAACCTGACACAAAATTTAGGTACTTATTTGGATCAGATCTTGAGACTTTTTGTATTGACCTTGCCCTCATACATTAGGGATACAATGGACTTATGCCATAAATTAGAGGACGTCATAATTGCAGAGGAGGCATACCTGTGTAGTATAGATGTCAAAGCTCTCTATAGCTCGATTACACACCATCAAGGCTTGAGAGCTCTGGAGTTCTTTTTGTGTACAAGGAGCCAATTGCTCATACCACATAACAATTTTGTGTTGAGCTTGATGAGATTTGTGCTCACTCACAATTATTTCCTATTCAATGGCCGCTTCTACCACCAGCTCAGGGGCACCACAATGGGTAGTCCCTGTGTGCCTACCTAGGCGAATCTGCTCCTGGGCTGGTGGGAGAGCGCCATTGTTGTTTATGAGGAATTAGAGGTCTTTCATTGATGCGTGGCCCTTTGGGGGCGCTCCATCGATGATATTATGATCATCTGGACCGGCTCCAAGGAACATTTTGTATTCTTCGTAGACAAATTGAACAGTAGTGAGATAGGTCTCAAATTTACATTTGAAATCAGTACTTATCAGTTATGCTTCTTGGAATTAATGATAACTAGGGGTCCTTATGGAAAAATAGAGACTTCTGCACATAGAAAATCTACAGCAGGTAATTGCCTCCTGAGATTGGACAGCGCACATCCCTAGCCATTGAGACGGGGTATCCTTAAAGGTCAGTATACTAGGATTCGTCGTAATTGTTCAACCCTACAGGCCTATAAAATGGAGGCAGATGCATTGACAAAAAGGTTCTCAGAACGGGTTTATCCTAAGCATATTTTAAGACAAGGCTATTATCAGGCCCTTGAAACTGATCGGAATGCCCTCTTAAAGACCAGGGTGAGGGATGATAATAATAAGCTCAGAGTAATAGGAACTTTTGATAAGGCAGCAGACGCTGTGAAAGAAGTCTTTAGAACTTTTTGACCGATCCTTACCCAGGACCCTGATATTATGGAATTAGTTGGAGAATATCCCAGTATCACTTATAGAAAAGGAAGGAACCTCGTGGACAGCCTGGTGCATAGCCACTTTGTACCACCTAAATAGGCTCGTACTTGGCTTAATGTACCTATAACTGTAACCTACAAATGTGGAAACTGTAAAGCCTGCAAGTATATTCAGATATGTAAAGGGTTTACTAATCACAAAAGTGGTAAAAGTTACACTTTGAAGACATTTGCAAATTGTAAATCTTAAGGGGTGATTTACCAATATACGTGCTCCTGTCCGCTAACATATATTGGTAAAACATAGGGAACTTAGACGAAGAGTACTGGAGGACATTGGGAATGGACGTGACACACCCGTGGCATGACACTGTGTTGAAATCCATGGTGGTGATACTACAGCCTTATACTTCTCAGTATTGGAGGTTGTGACACCCAGTCGCCGTCTGGGGGATTATGAAAGAAAGATATTACAAAGAGAGACCTTCTGGATATACCAGTTGAAGACCGTAAGACCAAATGGACTTAATGAGATGTTATCTTTTGCATCATTTATTTGAAGATCTTAATATATTTTGATATTTTGTACATTAGGGTTATCTTTAATACTCTCCCTTTATTTATCTTTTGATGATATTTTGGAAATTGAGACAGTGATTCTAGGCTATACTAGGGGTTAAAATCAATAAATATTTGTATATTACCATTCATTTTTGAAATATCTTAATGAGGTATTGGGATTTATATAGGAGATAGGTGGAATTGGTGGTACTATATTTGTTCTACATATAACTAGTATTCAGTGTAAATATATTGTTACTATTGATGGCTGTGATTTGAATCTCATAGGTTATCTATGGCTGTAGTGATATATTACCGGCATAATGGATACTGCGCATACTTAATTTATGTGTTACTACTCCTATGCTGTGGCTGTTTTGTAATTACATTTGAGCGGTCGTGGCTTTGAAGCGCCTATATGAGGCGCGGTGTGCGTGGTGGTGATAGGGACGCGCTTGCGTGATGACAGCGACCTCACTGACTCATAGCTGCAGTGTAACTAAGTGTGTGTGGCTGTAGGTTTGTGGTTCCTGCGCTATGGAGGTCATATCGCACGTCGAGCGCCCTCATGCTTGCGGCGTCCGGATGTGATCTATTGCGCATGCGGGCTGTTTCCTGTTGGATGTCGGCTTTGGATTACAACAGTATTTAAGGTAAGGAAGTTTACACTACATTGCCTTTCCTATCTAAGGAGTATAAGAATGTTTGTCAGCTCTTGAAACCAGTGGGGCCGACATGTAGAGCTTTCCCCATCAGAGGAGGCCACCTATTCTTCATTGGGTAATATTGTTCTTTTTATTGAGTGGGCTCTGATAGCCACATTGAGTGTCAGTAAGAGGAAGGTATGATACTAATGTGGTTTATGTGATTACTTTATCTCTACCCCTCTTCCATGTGTATCTGATTATGGACAATGCCCTGTTAGCTGGAAATCACAGTTTATCCACTATATATTATCTGTGTGTGGATTATTGATGCATCTTGTATTATCTTATTGGCAGTATTGGATATTGATTTTTCTCTGAGGACCTTGATTGGTATATCCTTAATAATTTTGGTTGAATTTGCCCTGATGAATCCTCACATTAGAGGAGGAAATGCGTTGGTTGTGTTGGTATTTGGTTGGTACTATTGGAGTTTATTTACTGCATTATAATACTAATACCCTATTTCTATTGTATATAAGTGTAACTTCTAGACTATTCTAGGGGATAATAGGGTTTTGTAGTTAGGATAGGTTCCTGGGGGAGTCGTCCTTATTGGGACGGGTGCTCCTTGTTTTTGATAGGTAGAGATTTAGATATTGCGGTTAGGGGGAGTATAGGGTATTGTAGGGATTTTATTATTAATTATTTATTAAAAGTTATGTTTTATTGGGTGTTAGGTTACTCCCTCTTTCTATTTTTTGGACTTCTGGAAATCCATAAAAAATCACCACTTGAGGTGACAAAGGAAGTAGAAAATTTAATTCCTTTTGACTCAAGAGGCCTCTCTCTAAAGTAGACAGCAAAATGGATTTAAGTTGTTCACAAAAGATGTTAGTCAGATAAGAATGTAAAATCCTATAGGCACAAGGATCATCCAAAATCTTAAGGCACATACCTTTATAATCAGAGCAGTCAAGGATAACTAAATTGCCACCTTTGTCTGCTGGTTTTAAAATCAGAGTCTGATCATTTTTAAGGGAATTAAGTGCCAGACTCTCAGAATTTGTAAGATTGTAAAAAGAATTATCCATCTTAAAAAGATCAATCTCCTCAATGGCCTCTAAAACTACCCTTAAAAAGACAAATATTGTCTTCAGTTATAAGCGGTGGCATCTTGGTGCTTTTTTTTTTACCAATATTTTTTATTGAGAAGAAAAGCAAATTCGATCCAGAATTGACCAGATACATCACATAACATATAACTGTCACACATATTCTTCTCCATTTTTCATTATTAAAAACATCAAACTTGAAACAAGGAAAAACAATGTCTCCAAACAATTTATAACTTAACTTGTCACCACTAAAATACCTCTCAAAATCACCGATCAGGGTTTCCCCCTGCCCCGAAAGATCACCAACCGTCTCGGCCGTCGTAAAGTCCAACGAATTCATAGTCAAGACAGACCCTTAACAGGTCTCATCACCGGTCACTAACCATCCCAGAGAGCCTGCCAGTTTTTCCCTGAGGTAGTAGTGAGAGGTGCGGAAATGATCCATCAGTTAATATCCTCTTCTGCAAAGGTTTTAATTATGAATCTTTTCCAATTCATAAAGAACTTTTCTGTCAGAGCACTCTTATTTGTTTCCACCGCTATCCTATCTATCATAATCAATTTTCTAATTATGCTATCTATTTCCTCCCTGGTTGGGACACTTGACTTCAACCAATGACGTAGTATGCATTTCTTTGCAACCAGTAGAATAATGTGAACCCCCTTGTGATTCACTAACACCTGTTCTTCTCCCCTCCTAGAATCCGCAGCAGGAATATAGTAAAAACAGCACTCATCGGGTCACTCGGCACCTCCACCCGCCCATACCTCCTTAATGATCTGCAGAATGTTCTCCCAGTACAGTTTCAGGTAAGAGCAGTGCCATATCCCATGAAGCAAATCGGCTTTTCCGTTAAAAAATCATCTGGCGCATTTTCGTATGGAAGATCGAAGACGTATGTTGCCTTGTGGGCCAGGCGAAAGACCATCTCCCTCCAGTTTTCATTAGTAATGACACCTCTGACTTTTTCAAGACCTTTTCTGATTTTCTGGCTGGTTTCTAGGTCACCCAGATCTCTTTCCCAAGCTCTGAAACAGGAGTCTTTAGTTGAGAAGGACCACTTTTCGCATAACTTTTTGTAAATACCAGAAAGGGAATCCAGTTGGTCTGGTTTTCCCATAAGGGTATCAAATTGGCCTGGGGTTTCTGCCGCTGCTAGGTTCGTAACATGATTCTTACAAAAGGACATGAGTTGCCAGAACTGGAAAATCTGCTGGTCCCCAAAACCATATTTCGCTTTAACTTCCTGCCACATCATGAACCTATTAGCAGACTTGTGGACTAGATCTCCCGTTGTACGGATATCTTTACGTTTCCAGTCTTCAAAGAACTTGTTGTTCCTCCCAGCTGGAAACCAGGGCATTACCCATATGGGAGCGTATTCTGAAAGGTGCATTGGCAACGTGAAAAGTTTCCTTATATGTTTCCAGGTGGCTATTGTATCCCTAAGGATCACACTGCGTTTGACATGAGGAGGCAAATCTTTGATTGCTGTATGCAACAAGGCTTTTAAACTCTCTGGACTCGCCAGTTGCTGCTTTAATTGCAGGTTCGAAAAAGATGAACTATCATTGATGCAGTCCTTCACATGTCGAATCAGAGCTGCCAGGTTATATATCCTAATGTCAGGAAGGTTAAGACCCCCATCTCGTTTAGTGAGAACAAGTTTCTTGTAAGCTATCCATGGCCTTTTGGAGTTCCACAGAAAGTTTATAAATGCTGACCTGAGTCTGTTAATATCTTTATGTTTTAGTAACAAAGGTATGTTTTGCAAAGGATACAGCAATCTGGCAAAGCTGATCATTTTAAGTAGGTGTGCTCTCCCAAACAATGACAATGGGAGCGGGCTCCACCTTTTTAGTTCCCCAATTATTTTCTCAATTAATGGCCTATAATTTAGATGAAAGAGGGATGAAACCTCATGACCTATTTTAATTCCTAAAAAAGTTAGGTAAGATGAGACCACTTGTACCTTCTCTCTGAGCCGACACTCCCTTCTCCGATTTCCCAGAAAGAGCAGTTGACTTTTAGTTCACATTTCCCCTAGGACGTCCAACACCTTCCCCAGATGATCCCTCGGGGAGTCCATAAATAGCATCATGTTGTCTGCAAAGCATCACAGTTTGACCTCCTCTCTACCCACTTTTATCCCCTCAACAAGATTGGAAGAAACTAAATATCTAATACAGGCAGTCCCCGACTTACGTCGTTCCGACTTACATCTGTCCCCTAGTTACAAACGGGACCGGATCGACGTGTTAGGAATTATCCTCTTGTTTTTATCCTCCATCTTGTATCTTAGCCTACAATATTAGAAGTGTAGAGATGAGAGATATCTCCAATTATACTTGGAATGTGCAGACATTACGAATACTTTTTTATCTATATGGGGCCTCTGGAGAAAACAAAGAAAGAAATGTCTAGTTTCTTATCTCATGTGAGCCCCTTAAGAAAGACAGACAGGTCTATTAAATATCTCACTGTGGGCGCCGTGACAACAATGTCTAGTTTTATGAAAGAAGTATAGTTTAGTTATCTTGTCTACTAAGCGCTTTTTGAGATAAGACTAATTGGTATACTTCACAAATTTATGTTCTTCTATGCTTTGTATGACACTAATTGAAAACTACTAATTTATGATATCTGGGCATGTAGCCAGAAAAAAAGGTTTATAACTCAAAGCATTGGAAATAAACTTCAGAATTCATTCAGACATACAACCTGTGTGTATGTGTGTTTACTTTCCATTCAGGCCTGAATTATACACTAATTGGGAGCTCTACAAACATACCATAAGGGAACTATTGATTTCCCTATCAAAACCTGACGCCCTATACGTGAGGCTCGAGGGAAGGAGATGACCTGCTGACCACCCGGACCTAGAGGAGGACTACGGGAGCTCGTGGAACCACAGATCTACAACAAGTCAGCGCTGACAGGTGAGAGCCTTTATCTTACCAACTGATCTGTGCTTCTAAGTGCTTTTGTTTTCCTGTCCGAGTGTAAAGTAAGCTCTGTCTCCTTTATAGAAACCTTGAGCTTTTTGCAAGAACCTGATAAGAATGGTATGTTGTATGAGTGTGCTGTTGCTATGTTGCTAAATGGATATTTGGGCTGTAGTTAGTTTAACTCTTGGTGTTTCCCTGTATGTTGTGTTTCTCATTTGGATTTTGTGGAAATTGACTAGTCACATAAACCAGGGAAGTAGGGAACCCTGGAACCCCCTAACTGATCTTTAAAAGTTTCTTTCTTGATAAGACACAGTGTTTTAGAGCATTGAGGAAGTCTTAAGGAATAGAGAGAAAAAAGTATAAGACAGAAGGAAGCGGTGGGGGGGGGGGGGGTTTAAGCATACGGCTGCTTAACAGCGTACTGCAGGAATTCTAAACATGGGAAGCACACAGGCGAAACAGGCCACCATTTGGTTTACAGCCCGGGAGATAGTAAAAGATAGGGCAGGACAGAGAGCTGTTGCAAATGGTTGCAGTAAATTGTTACAAAAAGCAAGATGTGGTAATACTGGATTGCTGGATAGTAATCATTGGGAAGACTTTGCCTCCCAATATGGGGGCTGGGTTAAAGATCACAAGCTTAGTGACATGTTGGATAGTTGGGTGAGGGTAAGTAAAGAGAGTGAAAGAGAGGGTTACAGAACTAAAGAACATAAAGGGGTTATGTATTATGCAGGGAATAGTTTACTGTCCGCTCCAAGTAACCCTGGAGGCTGGACTTGTACAAGATGTGGCCAACAAAATCCTTATTGGCGAGAGGATTGTTTTAATTGTGGAGCTCCCTGTTCCAGATCACAACCAGGAATATTTCCTGTAATTACCAACACTGTGTTTATTCCTGGGGTAGCTGCTCAACAGCCCACACGTGAGGAAGGGAGAGTGCTGCACAAGCAGATACTAGTACAACCCCATATCGCTCTATACACAGACAGGCTGGTGTACAAACCAGACTTGCCGTAGATTATAAGCCCTGGTCCCCCTCTGAACAAACAAGTCTTATCTCACAATTGCCAGACCCTGTCACCAGACCAATGGCTTTTTACCGCCATATGGTGCAGATTCAAGTCACTTATAATGCAGCCTGGTGTGATCTGGCCCCCCTTATAGCATAGATGCCAAGTCTCCCGCTTTTGGCGGGACTCTCCCACAAATGGGGGTCATGTCCCGCCCTCCCGGAGAGTCAGCAAAATCTCCCGCCGGGCAGCGCACACAGAAGGTCCTGCTCATAAGTGTGACTGTGGTCTGCGGCCGGCGAAGGATCAGAGGCACCTGACACTCATGAAGAGAACACTGAATAACACATTACTGCCACCAGGTCAGCCCTTATCTTATAGCACATCATCGTCCAGATGCAGCTCACACTGGAAGCAGCAGTACCGGACGCTGGGAGATGCTATCTGATAGCGTGTGTCTGACAGCAGTTGTGATCTGCACCTCCCAGCGTCTGGTACTCCTGCCTAAAGTGTGAGCTGCGTCCACTATCTCTGGCCTGTCAGTGTCTCTCTGCCTGCTGCACTCCCCCTCATTCCCCTCCCTTCCCCCTCCTCTCTCCTCACCTCCTCACCAAGCAGCGATGAGAGGAGGAGAGCGTCTCTCCCTGTCTGTGTTCCTGTCCTCTCCTTCTCTTCATCATTAGGCTCTTGCTTCCTGAGCCATGGAGTGCGTGAGTGACACCTCCTGAGAGCCGGCCGCAGCCCTGTCCCCAGCAGCCTTGTATTGCACGCCCCCAGCTACATGGATATAGGGGACAGCTACCTTGCTAGTGGGGGCAGCTATCTGAGTAGTGGGGACAGCTACCTTGCTAGTGGGGGCAGCTATCTGGCTAGTGGGGACAGCTACCTTGCTAGTGGGGACAGCTACCTTGCTAGTGGGGGCAGCTATCTGGCTAGTGGGGACAGCTACCTTGCTAGTGGGGACAGCTCCCTGGCTATAAGAAGCACTACCTGGTTATAAGTGGTCAGCTACCTGGCTATAAGAAGCACTACCTGGCTAAAAGGGGACAGCTTCCTGGTTATAAGAAGCACTACCTGGCTAGTGGGGACAGCTACTTGGCTACTGGGGGCACTGCCTGGATATTGGGGGCAGCAACCTGGCTACAGGAGGCTACTACCTGGCTACAGGGTTCAAATAGGGCACTGAGATATCTACTTATTGGGGCACAGTTTGGCGGTATCCCTCAGCTCTCCTGGATGCTGAATAGACCATCCAACAGTCCAGGAAAGCTGGGTGACGCCAAAACCCTAATCTAGTTTTCTTCCAGAGCCGTTACACCGTTATCTGGAGTGGGGTGTGGCTTTTTAGAAGGGGCATGGCTTTCACCATCAAGATGGGTGTGGTCATGCAAATTTTGGGGGCGACGCACGTAGTGCGCCGCCACCTTCAAATCTCCTGCTTTCTCACTTTCAAAAGTTGGCATGTATGGCTTATAGCACTAAAAGCTGGGGAAGCTATGGGTAAAGTGATAATGGATGCAGTTAAGAAAATTTAAAATGAACCTGACACTGCAGCAGAGCAGAAAACTGTCCAGAGTGGTAGGGATCTTTGCACAGGGCTCAGAGATTGGGCTAGGGAGAAACTGAAGGAGACATCCATAGCCCTCTCTGATCTGACCCAGGAAAAGGGAGAGTCTGTTGAACAGTTTTATGCTAGGCTGCAGCAAAGGTGGAGTGATTTGGGATATAATGATATGGGAAATGACATTGCTGATACTCTTATGGTTACAGCTTTTGTTGAGGGACTTAAACAGCCCCTGCAGTCTAGACTGAAAGCCTGCAAGCCAGAGTGGCGGCATAGTGATTCCCCTGCCCTGTTACAAGCTGCCAAAGGCCTTGAGTTAGATCTCAGGTCTGAAAAGGAAAAGAAAGTGTTGCTTGCCTCCATTAGCAAAGACTCTGGTCAGGGAAATTATAACAGAGGAGGGGGCAAACCAAAACACAATTTCAAATGTCATTTTTGCAAAAAACCCGGGCATTTTAAGAGAAATTGCAGATCTTTTCTGGCTGCAAACCCCCCTGCTCAGACCACTGATCAAGGTGCCGACGCCCCTCAATGAGGAGCTGGCAACCCTGTACCAGTCCTCCCTGTAAAAGCTTCAGAAGAAGGTGTGGCAATATACATGAATGGGGAGGTGATGGGAAAAGAAATTCCTTTCCTAGTGGATACAGGGGCAGCCATATCAGTCATTCAGGGATGCCACATACCTTCTGATTTGAGGACTGAGAAATCACAATCCTGTGTAGGACTAGGGGGAAAAAGAATAACTTTACATGAAACAGCACCGCTTAATTTAAAGTTCAAAGGACAAAATGTTGTCACTAAATTGCTTGTCAGTGATGATATACCACTTTCTCTTGTTGGTACTGAGGTGTTACAAATGCTTGGCGCCAGTATTAAATTTGAACCTAGGGCTGAAGTAAAGATAGAAACATCAGCTATTACCACTGATACATTTTGCATGCTGGCTGCTTTGTTGTCTGAACCCAGGGCTGGGACAATGGGTAGGCAGAGGTAGGCGATCGCCTAGGGCGCCTACCTCTGCCTGTCCCTTAGGGGCGAGAAAGGGGCCCCGAACTTCGCCGGGCTCCAGGCCGCTGCCGTGGGCCTGAAGCGCCGGCGGTGTCTGTATGTGCGTCCGCTGGACGCACATACAGATGCGGGCTTCTGTGAAGCAGAGAGCGAGCGCTCCCTGCTCCACAGTGTCGGACTGGCGCCGGGTTCGACACAGCGGGGCTGCCGGGTCCTCATAGCGATGAGGGCCCGCCGCGGCCCCGTGCGCTCAGCTGGCAGCCGCGCAATGTAATTACCTCATCACGCCGCTGCCTGTCCTCGGGCGCACAGCGCGTCACAGGCTGTGCGCCCGAGGAGCTGCCGGAGGAGCGAGGGACTGAAGAGGACAGAAGAGGAGCGCGCTGCCGGGAAGCAGGTAAGGTAAGTATTAATGTTGTTGTTTTTACCTGTCTTAGTGCCTCTATATGCCTGCCTGAGTCCCTATAGCCCTGCCTGAGCTCTTATAATGCCTTCCTGAGCCCCTATATGCCTGCCTGAGCCCCTATAATGCCTGCCTGAGCCCCTATAGCCCTGCCTGAGCCCCTATAATGCCTGCCTGAGCCCCTATATGCCTGCCTGAGCCCCTATAATACCTGCCTGAGCCCCTATATGCCTGCCTGAGCCCATATAATGCCTGCCTGAGCCCCTATATGCCTGAGCCCCTATATGCCTGCCTGAGCCCCTATAATACCTGCCTGAGCCCCTATATGCCTGCCTGAGCCCCTATATGCCTGCCTGAGCCCCTATATGCCTGCCTGAGCCCCTATATACTGCCTCAGTGCCCCTATATGCCTGCCTGAGCCCCTATATGCCTGCCTGAGCCCCTATATGCCTGCCTGAGCCCCTATATGCCTGCCTGAGCCCCTATATGCCTGCCTGAGCCCCTATATGCCTGCCTGTGCCCCTATATACCTGCCTGAGCCCCTATATGCCTGCCTGAGCCCCTATATACCTGCCTGAGCCCCTATAGCTATATACCTGCCTCAGTGCCTCTCTATACCTGCCTGAGAGTGCCCCTATATCTATATACCTGCCTGAGAGTGCCCCTATATCTATATACCTGCCTGAGAGTGACCCTATATCTATATACCTGCCTGAGAGTGACCCTATATCTATATACCTGCCTGACTGAGGAGACATATGTATACCTGCCTGACTGAGAGGGCATATCTATATACCTGCCTAACTGATGGGGACCTATATATACCTGCCTAATTGAGGGGACATACACTCACCGGCCACTTTATTAGGTACACCATGCTAGTAACGGGTTGGACCCCCTTTTGCCTTCAGAACTGCCTCAATTCTTTGTGGCATAGATTCAACAAGGTGTTGCAACGATGCTCAATTGGTACCAAGGGGCCCAAAGAGTGCCAAGAAAATATTCCCCACACCATGACACCACCACCACCAGCCTGAACCGTTGATACAAGGCAGGATGGATCCATGCTTTCATGTTGTTGACGCCAAATTCTGACCCTACCATCCGAATGTCGCAGCAGAAATCGAGACTCATCAGACCAGGCAACGTTTTTCCAATCTTCTACTGTCCAATTTCGATGAGCTTGGGCAAATTGGAGCCTCAGTTTCCTGTTCTTAGCTGAAAGAAGTGGCACCCGGTGTGGTCTTCTGCTGCTGTAGCCCATCTGCCTCAAAGTTCGCCGTACTGTGCGTTCAGAGATGCTCTTCTGCCTACCTTGGTTGTAACGGGTGGCTATTTGAGTCACTGTTGCCTTTCTATCAGCTCGAACCAGTCTGCCCATTCTCCTTTGACCTCTGGCATCAACAAGGCATTTCCGCCCACAAGACTGCCGCTCACTGGATGTTTTTTCTTTTTCGGACCATTCTCTGTAAACCCTAGAGATGGTTGTGCGTGAAAATCCCAGGAGATCAGCAGTTTCTGAAATACTCAGACCAGCCCTTCTGGCACCAACAACCATGCCACGTTCAAAGGCACTCAAATCACCTTTCTTCCCCATACTGATGCTCGGTTTGAACTGCAGGAGATTGTCTTGACCATGTCTACATGCCTAAATGCACTGAGTTGCCGCCATGTGATTGGCTGATTAGAAATTAAGTGTTAACGAGCAGTTGGACAGGTGTACCTAAT
This sequence comes from Phyllomedusa bahiana, assembly GCA_025379985.1. Taxonomy (NCBI): domain Eukaryota; kingdom Metazoa; phylum Chordata; class Amphibia; order Anura; family Hylidae; genus Phyllomedusa; species Phyllomedusa bahiana. The sequence continues at coordinate 97,277 of JAODAL010004166.1, forward strand.
AAAGTGGCCGGTGAGTGTATATACCTGTCTAACTGAGGGACTTATAAACCTATAATTAAGGAGATACTGGAAATGTGAGGATTCTAAGATATTTGTGTCCAAATCTGCAGGGACGAGTATTGGCCGGGAGCAATCAGCATGAAGGTGTTAACCGGATGGAGAAGAAAAGGGAAAGTGAACGACGTTGATCAGAAATGACGTCTCCGGTGAGTCACTAAATGTAACTGCGGTGTAATCACTTATATTTCTGCAGAGTCTACATACAACTAGTATCTACCACTATATGGTCACTGTATGGCGGTGGTATATGTAATCAGAGCCTGTGTACAACTGATAGTCACATGTGGGGGTCGCGTTTGGTCAGGGTCTGGCAGGATTATTTAATCCTTAAGTAGTAATAGTTTTGGTTCTTGGTTTTGTAGGAGTGTTTTTTAGTAACAATCATTCGTCCGGTAGATTTGCTCCATGTATCGGTGGATTATTAGGTGACTGTTATTTAGGGGTAATACACTGTCATACGGAGGTGAGCATTTTTGAAAACGCAAATTTGTTAGGGCTGATTTTCATTGTGCACTGACTGCTGAGGAGATGGGCAGGATCTATGTGCAATGTGCAGAAAATTAGTGACAGGACCTGGCGCAGGGGTGAGAGGAATTAGTGTGAGGGGTGCAATTTTTTGGGAGCGAGGGGGGGCGCCATTGGCTGTACTTGCCTAGGGCACCAAAATGTCTCGTCCCGGCCCTGTCTGAACCACTTTCTGTTTTTGTGCTAACAGAGGAGGAATCCATCCTACTTTCCCAGGTACCAGATAAGTTGTGGGCGCGGTCAAAAACAGATATTGGTAGGCTGCAAGTAGCTCCCCGAATGGTACATTTAAAACCAGGTTGTACTCCTCCTAGGATCAGACAATATCCTCTCAGTATTCCACAAGAGGATGCTATTGGTCAGCAAATTGATGAGTTATTGAAACTCAAAGCCATAAAGGAAACAACATCCCCAGCTAATACTCCATTGTTTCCAATCAAGAAGAAAACGCCAAAGGGTACCCCTGATACCTATCGTTTGGTTCATGATTTAAGGGAAATCAATAAGGTCACTGTATTGGACACACCCCTGGTCGCCAATCCAAACACAATTTTGGCGCAGGTGCCTCCAACAGCTGCCTACTTTAGTCTTATTGATTTGGCTAATGCCTTTTTCAGTGTTCCATTGCACCCTGACTGCCAATATTTGTTTGCATTCACATTCAAAAATAGGCAGTTTCAATGGACAGTTTTGCCACAGGGGGCGCAAAACTCCCCTAGCATGTACACACAAGCATTGCAGTCAGTCCTGCAATCATGGGATCAACCACTAGGTGTCGTACTTTTGCAATATGTGGATGATCTGTTGTTGTGTGCAGACACTTTGCCAATCTGCCAAACAGCTACAATCAGTCTGCTTACATTTCTAGTGGATAGTGGCTGCAAGGCCTCACGGGAGAAATTGCAATTTTGCAAAACAAAGGTTGTGTTCTTGGGTCACTGTCTGTCACAAGGTGCAAAACATTTGACTGAGGAAAGGAAAACTGCTATACAAGCTTTGCCTGTTCCAAACACACTACAGAAATTGAGAACTTTCCTTGGCCTAGTCTCATACTGTAGGCCTTGGCTTAGATCTGCATCCATTTTAATGAAACCGTTGTATGCCTGTCTTTCTACTGTTCCTTTTTCTCTTTCTCCACAGGCTATTGACAACTTCCACTCTTTGAAGCTTGCCATCCTCTCCTCTCCAGCCCTTGGAACACCAAACTACTCTTTGCCCTTTTCTCTCTTCTGCACTGAGACTTTGGGTCATGCAACAGGTGTTCTCACACAACAACACGGTGGGAGGCCCAGACCTTTGGGATACTACTCCATACGTCTGGACACTGTAGCACGAGGTGCCCCCTCATGTGTCAGGGCCGTAGCTGCAGTGCAGGCACTTGTAGAAAAATCCTCAGAAATCACCTTGACATATCCCTTGACTGTCCTCACACCTCATGACATTCAAGGCATACTGACACAGGTACAGCCAAAACACCTCTCCCTTGCCAGACACATTAAGATGCAATGTGCCCTATTGATGCCACCAAACATCACATTCCAAAGGTGCACTACATTGAATCCAGCTACTCTACTGCCAATAGATTACATGGATTCAAATGGGGGAGGGCGGGAAGAAAGTTTATTTGTAAAATCCTTAAGTGACACAGAATTGCATGATGCCACACATGAACATGATTGTATATCTCTAATGCAACAAGAAACAGTAGGATTTGAAAATGTTGATGAAATGTTGATGAAACACCTTTGGCTAATCCTGATTTTGAGTTATTTGTAGATGGCTCCAGATTACAAGGAGATGATGGACGGCTCCATACTGGATATTCTGTGGTCACACAACATGACACAATCTTGGCCGAAGCGCTTCCTCCCCATGTCTCTGTGCAAGAGGCGGAGCTTCGAGCACTCTCTGAAGCGTGTAGAGTTGGGGGGGGTAAGACTGCTAATATTTCCACAGATTCTAGATATGCTTTTGGCATCGCAAAACAACTATGGTCCCTTTTTGGAGAGCAAGAAGTTTCCTGACCTCTTCTGGACAACCCATCAAGAATGGTGCAGCAGTAAAGGAGCTTATGGACTCTCTACTATTACCAGAACGTTTGGCTATAGTCAAGGTACAGGCCCATACCAGACACAACACCCTTGAAACAAAAGGAAATGCCTTCGCTGATAGTGTGGCAAAAAGAGCAGCTCTGAAACCGTGGAAGAAAGAAGAAGAAGAAGAAGAGTGAAACAGGTCCAAATGCTTGCAATAAATGACCTTGAGGTGAGTGTCTTAAAGACTTTGTCTACACAGGCTACAGCAGAAGAAAAAAGAAATGGACTGAGATGGGGAGCAAAGAGAAAGATGGCATATGGGGGCACCAACCACCCTTGAGCCCTTTGAAAAATTGTAAAAGAACAAATGTCTGTTAAAAACCACATTTTTTAGAATAGGACTGTAGTATAGCTGCATTTCACAGCAAAATGCCCCCCAAAAAAATTCAAAACAGGGCCCATGACCCACTTTTGACAATTGTGAAGAACAAATGTCTGTTAAAAACCACATTTTTTAGAATGGGACCTGTAGTATTGCTGCATTTCAAAGCAGCATGACCCCAAAAAAATTATAAAAATGACTTCTCACCCACTGTTAAAAATTGTGGGGGAGAAATGCCATTTAGTAGCCACATTTCGTTCCAAAGGACCATGATTAAAAGCTGAAATTCCACAGCAACATGACCCAAAAACCATTGACAATGCAAAAAATTCTAAAAGATAAAGTGATTTAAAAATGGAATATGATTTTGTCATGAAACCGTGGTGTCTTTTACAGTCTCCACACAGCCAAACCAGCAAAATTATCTTTTTGGAACTGAGAAAAAAATTGCAGAGAGAAATGATCATTTTAAAAAACATTTTTCAAGAGCACCATTTCTGTTTGAAGAGGAATGTGAAGTAGACCGGCAACTAATCGGTGACCTCGGCAATTGGGGCCACAACATCACCAGAGATCCATGCCTGATTCAACTTGTATGAAGTCAAACGACCCAACATTATCTGTGGAAACCCGGATGCGTTTGTCTGTAATGACTCCTCCACTGTGTTGAAGGTCCCGCTCAGATATGACGCTGGTGCTGGGCAGGACAACACCTCTATGGTATGACGAGCGAGCTCGGGCCAGTCATCCATTTTGGATACCCAGAAGTTGATTGGGTCCGGAACACATCCAAAAACATCAGTGTTGAGACGCAGATAGTCGTGCATCATGATCTTAAGTTGGTCTGAGTGTGTTGGATGTGTGCCCTGCATTACATGCGTCGGTGAGGTGGTAAATAAAGATTGCCAGAGGTCACCCATTAGGCTTCTGCCACATTGCCTGCTGCTGCTGGCTGTGGCTATTTGGCACTTTTGCTGCTGTTCACGTCGCTGAACATTGTTCCCGTGACATTTGAAGAACGTTGAAGCAGACGAAACAGAGGGTCTCCAGTTGATCAATCGCAAGGTCTCCATTTCCTGCAGTTTTACTCTCTATTTGGGGGGGGGTAAAAGGGAAAAGTGCTGATTTGGGTTTTGGGTACCGGGGTTCCAGGAGGGTGGCCACCCAGTAACTGTTGTTCATTTTGATGGCCTTAATGCGAGGATCATGTTGGAGGAAATGGAGCATCCAAGCAACTAAATGTGAGAGAGGAGCCTTGATTTCCAAGCCTCTAGGTCAGGGGCACTAGCAAACTGATCTTCCTCATCTTCCTCCTCCGCCTCAATTCACGCCAACCTCTTTCCAAGGAAAGGGATGTCGGTAACGTCATTTGTCTAGGAATACCTCCCCCCCGCTTCCTCCCGGCACAGCTTTCAACACAGTCCTGACTTGCCTCAGATGATGCACCCTGAGAGCTGAATGCGCCCTTGCACTAGCCCGGGAAACCCCGAACCACTGCCTAATGAGGACCGATAAAATTGTGAAACTGTCGGGCCTTGTGGATTCGACGGAGAGAAAGGCTCCGTGCCCGGGCATCTGTGTCCGTCTCCTCCTCCGTCGCTGGGGGGGACCTGATGTTTCAGAGTGTCCAACGATCGTTCCAGAACTAATATCACCACAATGCTCATGCTGACAAGGGCATTGTCCACGCTGACCATTTTGGTGGCTTCTTCAAAACTGGCAAAGATGGTGCAGAGCTCTTTCACCTGCCTCCACTCTCGGTGGCTCAACACCCGAGGTCCGCACCACTGCTTGTCAGGCCATGTGTCACTTCGTACTGCGTAATGGCATTGCGCTTCTGCCACAATTGCTGGAGCATGTGGAGAGTGGAATTCCAGCGTGTTGCCACGTCAACAATGAGACGGTTGACAGGGAGGCCGAGCTGACGCTGCAACGCAGCCAAGAGGGATGAAGCAGGGTGTGAACGGCGGAAGTGCGAACTCAAGACCTGAGCCTTCCTCAGCAGGCATCCAGACCCAGGTAGCGCTTTAGAAATTTCCTGGACGACGAGGGTCATGACATTTGCCATGCAAGGGATGTGCTCCACCCTACCGATCTTAAGGGCGGCCAGCAGATTTCGACCGTTATCGCACACCACCTTGCCTGGCACAAGGTTCTTGTCACCCAGCCAGCGCTCGGTCTCGTTGGGGGAGAGCCGCCCAAACAGCTCCTAAACCTGTGTGTGGACGGTCTCCAAGACAGATTAATTTCAACACGGCCTGGTTTCTCTGGGCACATAAAGCCACCAGAGGACCTTGGGGGAAAGAGCCCTGCCCCAAATCCCTGCGGTTTTGAAGAGCGTTGCGCCGAGCCTGAAAAGCCACCGTCACCCCAGAGGACATCCACCCAGCCACCCAGTGAGCTGTCACAGAGATTAGCGGCCTTGGCCGTGCTTACTAGTCCATGTGTCGGTGTTCAGATGGACTTTTCCCCGAACAGATGCAGACAACGTGCTTGAAATGTTAGATGACACGTGGCTGGCCAGGGCAGGAACGGATTTTCTGGCAAAGAAATGCCTGCTCTGCATCTGGTATTGGGGACAGGCAAGGGACATGACGTGGCGGAACCCATCTGTGTCCACCAGACGGAAAGGAAAACATTAAAGGGCCAAAACCCTGGCAATGCCGACATTCAGGCTTTTGGCTTTGGGATGGTTTGGGTAAAGGTTTTTCTGCTCCCAAACCTGGAAGACAAAAGGGCTGGGCTGCTAGACTGGCCCTGTACGGCGTGCAGGTCGTCAAACTGGGGGAAGGAGAAGGTGTAGGATGGGCTCTGGTGGTGCTGGTGAAAATGGGGCGACGGTGGGGCTGGAAACGGCGGCTGATCCCTGATCATGACTCTGAAGACATGGGCAGCTGAGGAACGCTTGGTAGTGGCGGAGGAGGCGGAGACAGAGGGTTTTACAGTGGTTGGAAGCCCGGGGATCGGTGTGGCCTTTTTTGGCCAAGTGTTGCCTCCATTTCAACTCATGCATTCGCTGCATGTGACTAGACATGTTGGTGGTGGTTAAACACCCCAAGATTCTTGCCTCTACTATTTCGTTTTCGGCAAAGGCGGCATATGACATCGCTGAGTGAATCAGAGGCTTGCTCAAAGAAGGCCCAGGGTTGAGAGGTCCTGGACCTTTTTGACGGGGGAAAAAGCGAGGAGCGGGTTTCCGCTACCGTGGCCGGCGGAAATCATCTCAGCGGACTTCTGCGACCGCCCCTCTCCCTTTTTGAGGCGGGGACCCATACTGACACTACCCCATCGTCTTCCTTTCCTCGTCCAGTGATGAAGCGCTCGCAAGCAAATTCTGCTGAAAAGACACATTGGATCCGCAATGTTGTCATCATCATTCATCATCAACACAGGTGACTTGGTCGTCCCGACATTCTGCATCCAGGACTGCGGGGTTTCAAGCAAGAGGCACTGCAAGGCGTTGCCGACTGCCCGGGATTTTTGCCGATTGAAACCGGCTTCCTTTCTCCTCTGATGGCATCAGTAAACTGGGGTCAGAGCAGACCCAAAAACACCCTCCTTGGCCTCTTGATCTTTTAACATACCTTCTGACCCAACCGCATTTTGTCATCAAAGAGGTCTTCAGAAAATGGATTATCCACAGTGGTGGGTACACGAGTTGACATTTGGGCTGCTTCATGTTGGACGGATGCTGATGATGCGATGACGACATTTGTGGCCGTGACTGGGAGGACGAGGAGGTAAGACTGCTTGATGCAGATTGCATTAACCACTGAAGAACAGATTGTCGACGCTGTTCGTTACTTAGATTCACAGGGCCCTGACCCAGTGATGACAGGCCTGACGGTCCTGCAGCCGACGATCCACTGGCTTGCTTGTTGTCGCCAGCACTGGAAGGAGCACCTTCTCTCGTTCCTCTACCTTCATGTCCCCCCCTTTTCTCACTTACCACCTGCATTTCGCTCCATGTTCAGAAAGATAAACATTTGAGAAGGTATGGAAGAGTTTTGGAAAGTCCGTTATTAAAAGACGGCAAATCACAGCTATTCTTAAATCCTTCTAATTTCCTACAGCCAACTAGGATTAGAAACTGAAATGTTTTTTGCGAATACCCGTGAAATGCGGTCTGGTGGAAGAACCGTAAGACAAAATCAACAGTTGGGTTTCCCCCTTCAGTCCCAGGGATTTACAACTGCCTAGTAGGACTAGGAATTGATAGTTTTCAACAAACTATCATATAAGTGCACTATCTGCGCCAAAATGAGATTCAACGACCCCAATAAAACTTTTCAGAAGTTACACGGATAAGAAATTGTGTTTTTTGCAGCAATGACAAACGAGAACAGTTGCTAGAAAATTTTTCTATCAGAAATGTTGTACAACGTGGCTATTTGAAATACAGCAATACAGCTATTTAAAAACTATTCGGATGATAAAAGGTATTTTTTGCACCTATCAAATACACCTACGGTGACTACAAAATTGCTGTATTCAAATTTAAGTGCAAGGTGGATCTATGAACAAAGCTTGGCCTGCGCAAAGTGAAAAAACACTATCTGAAATGTTACGGATAATAAAAAGTATTTTTTGCACCTATCAATACAGCTGCGGTGACTACAAAATTTCTGTATTTTAAAATTTTTGTGCAAGGTGGATTAAAGAACACAGCTGGCCTGCCCCTAAAGTGAAAAAAACACCTATCTGAAATGTATACGGAAATAAAAGTGGAGTTTTGCACCTATCAAATACACCTGTGGTGACTACAAAAATTCTGTATTCAAATTTTAAGTGCAAGGGGCTCTTATGGACAAAGTGGCCTGCGCCAAAGTGAAAAAAAAACCTATCTGAAATGTATACGGATAAATAAAAGGTATTTTTTTTCACCTATCAAATACCCTGCGGTGGGCTAAAAATTGCTGTAATTCAAATTTTAAAAGTGCAAGGTGGATCTATGAACAAAGCTGGCCTGCGCCAAAGTGAAAAAAACACCAAACAGAAATGTATAAGGATAATAAAAGGTATTTTAGCACCTATCAAATACACCTGCGGTGACGACAAAATTGCTGTATTCAAATTTAAGTGCAAGGTGGGTCTGTGAACAAAGCTGGGGCCTGCGCCAAAGTGAAAAAACACCTATCTGAAATGTATACGTATAATAAAGATATTTCTTGCACCTATCAAATACACCTGCGGTGACACAAAATTGCTGTGTTCAAATTTAAGTGTAAGGTGGATCTATGAAAAAAGCTGGCCTGCGCCAAAGTGAAAAAAAACACCCATCTGAAATGTATACAGATAATAAAAGGTATTTTTTGCACCTATTTAAATACACCTGCGGTGATACAAAATTGCTGTATTCAAATTTAAGTGCAAGGTGGTCTATGGAAAAAAGCTGGCCTGCGCCAAAGTAAAAAAAACACTTTTCTTTTGGAAAATGGGATTTTACATAATATTAAAAAAGTGGAGTTTTTTTCATCTCAAAAACCCCCCAAATGAAAAAACACCTAAAAGGTTTTGCACCCAAATACACCGCGGTGGACTACACGGCAAGCGCAGCGTTACAGCGCTAGATTTCCTTTAAAATTCTCAGCCAGTAACTAAAAACTGCAAATCTCTAATCTACCTAAGTTCTAATGTTTCCCAAAAAGCTAGATGCTGTGTGAAAAAATAGAACATTTCGCTGACTGTTTTGAGAGATCCACACACCCCCTGCTCTTATGAACCAGACACACACTATCAGAACAAAAGGGATTTGTTCTATGTAAAACGAGGTCATGGGGTTTTTTTTCACCCAAATCGAAACCCATACACACCCCATTCATACGTCGCACACCCACTCACCCTCCCTATTCGGGAAAGCATTTTCTGGCCCCAAAATGACTGGAAGCGCGGGAAAGGGGCGCGATTTTAATAGATTAGGCGCAATTTTAAACCTAAATATGCGTGATCGAAAAAATCGAACAACAAAAAAAACCGGGCCCGATTTCAACTTTTGATAATAATCGCTCAACATAAATAAGGACAAACGTATCAAATTTTTGGGATATGTACACAACCCTGTGTGGGCCTCCCCACCCCTATATGGCTGTTCCATTAACTCAAAGGAAATGTTTGATTATATTCAAAAGATCCCAAAATTTCATATTTCAGAATGACACACACTCAAACAAGTTAACACTATTTTTTCCCATACCAATTTTAGGTTGGGTTTCTTACCCTGTGGATGGGCCAAAGTTTTGTCTAAACACAGGGGGTACACAATAAAAAGGGCCTTCAAGGGGGTAGTTGGGTTCCACGGACCTCAAAAGAAGTCTGCCATTTTTGGGGAAAATTCCTAGGAAAATATCCAAAAATTAGCTTTTTGGGGGAAAAATTCAGCAAAATGAAGTGCTTCCATAGCAGGAACCGCATAATTTAAAGACAAAAACCAATGCTCTTGGAATGGGGCCCATTCCTTTCCTTCTGCAAGGGGCACTCATGTCTCAATATAGCGGTACGTATGTCCAAATTATGATCAGTCAAACTTCCACACACCAACTTAATATTTTGCACTTCATAGGAATTGTAAACCCAAGGAGAAAGAAAATGGTGGTTTTGTGTCCAAGGGAAAAACATTTTAACTAAGCAATCAGTTAAACATTTGGGCATTTACACTTTTGGGAAAAAACCCCGTAGTGTTTATTGGGTTTTGGTAACAAAGCTTTTAAATTAACCTTTTGGGAATAATGTTCCCCGTAAAAGCAAGATGACCCCCCAATCACGTAACGTGTCAAATGATAAAAATCCCGTACACAGATTCCATACCATACTTTATTAAACGGGGACAAAAACAAACCGTAGAAATGGTAGGGCCACATGTAGTAAAGATGAGGTTGTTGGGAATAAAAATAGCCCAGTACTATCTTCAGATGGGCCAAATGGTGATGCAGATGGTAAGCCGAGTACCGAGGGCAATGTTTACCGAATAAAACAGCGAAGGGACACAGGACAAAGAACACAGACATGCAAAACAGCAAGCTCAAGAAGGGTATTTTTTACTAATTTTTCTGAACCAAGATGTGAACAGATCCCCCAAGCACAAATTTACAAATACACGTATCCTGGAACCCTGTTGCTGCAACAGACGTCCAAAAGTGTAATACTCATCTGGGTGCCTGTGACTTTTAACCTAACCGTCGGGGTTCGAAAGTCCGATAACCCCTGTACCTTTTTTAATACCGTAAGCACCACGAGACAATCGTAGTGTGGTGGCATGTTGCAGGGGCTCGTGGCGTAGAGCAACAACAGGCTTACAACAGCTTAAATGGATTTTACCACTCCTTCCCATCCCAATATACACATGTGGCACAAAACTTTTCTACTCCCACAGATGCGAACCGGTTTCAAGCAGCAACGGTAGTGATACCAAACTCTACCAAGAACGAGCTGAGAGGATAGGTAGTTTGGGAAATCCCTCCTTTAGCCTGTAACTGAACCTAAACTATCTAAAACTACATATCAGGGCCTATCTCACAGTACGAGACTCGTTGGCGTGCACGCATCCACATGGAAGGTACCTTAAAGATGGCCCTATGGCCAATTTCCTGTCCTGCATTTGGCAGATCCTTGTGGATAAAGTGGATGATCCGCTGCAGACAGTCTCTCCTCTATCACTTGGGCAGCTTTCCTTCATGTCCAGGAATTTCTCTGCTCACTCTTCTCTGTGAGGCATCTGTAATAGACAATCACAGAGCCATCATCCGCTGTCTCTGGAACAACTCGAAATCCTGTTTTTCTTTATAAAGCCTACTTTCTGTACTCTGTCTGTTCTCTCCGCTCTGAGTCTTCAGTAAGCACTCTCTAAAATTGGCTCCTGCCATGGTGCCAGTCTTATAACCTGTCCCCTCATTTGCATACTACTGGAAACTGGACATAGCGCGTGCATCTTGTCGGACCAAACCAGTAAAAATACAAAGAAAACATTTCACACAACCCTGTCAATGCATGGTAATTTTACTATGAGAAAAGAACATCTAGACTGGCCACTATCCCACAAACCACCCCACTAAGAGGTTGGTGTCCCCATCGACAACCCTCCCCACCACACAACATTGTCCCTTGACGCATGGCGCTGGGGGGGTACACCAGCGAAATTGTATCGGGCGATCCTAACGTTGGGGGCTAAAGGTTCATGGAAGGGCTTCCAGGCACATCACCCTGGGGAAGGGAAGGTTGTTGGCTGCTCCACTCTCTCCCTGGCAGTGGCAAGAAATGTCACAGCTGGAACCCGTCCAAGTATGAACAACTGGCAATACGGGACAGCCCACCATTCTTTCAACTAAGGGAGGTGCTTCTGGACAGGGCGTAGGTACTGTAATCAAGTGAAGCGTAGTTTCTGGCACTTCAAAATCACCAGCGACTCAACATAATTCTGTTGTAGATTCGCGATGGCCCCCGTCGCGCCCTAATCAGGCTCTACCCTCGTAGACATGGGACATGGAAGGTCCAACCCGTCTCTTGACCATATATGGACCGCCCTCCCACCTTCACCACCAAAACTTCCCAGATGGCCACATTCGCCCTGACCATGGACCCGATCACCTGGGGCAAAACTGTCTCTCTGACAACGGGCCCACATTCGGAGTAGGGATGCACCCACTCTTTCAGGAATGCTCCTCCTACAAACCATTGTGCACGCGTCCGCAGTCGACGGCGGTGTCTTCCAGGGCCAAGGCCCGTGGTAAAACTGGTCGGCGTCGGTTGGTGGCTGTTCGGGCTGGGCATGGTGAAGAACCCATCAAATCTCTTTGATCCGTTCTCCCAGAACATCAGCATAGTGTGGGGATGTAAACCCGTGGTACTGTAGCACCCTATTGTATAGGCCCACATCAGCTCAGCCACAGAGTACATCAGAAGATTCACAAACCTAGTCCTTCTGGCGTGTGCCCACTAAAGTCCGCAACTAAACTGGATCAAGGCGTGCCTGGTTAAACCGCTCCACAAGCTCCGTCTTCTCCCCTGACTCGGATGAAAAGATTTGTACGGAATGCTCATCCCATACAAACTGGTACAGTTCCGCTCATTATAGCCAACCTACCGGGAAACAGCCCCCCTTGATGAATGTATCTCCTCTGTGGGGGCATACCAAAACTACTTATAAAAGTGCTTGCAGACACGCCTACAACGACAGCAGACCAAGCAGTCTGATCCCTAAGTGGGTACAGCCACGGCAAATACTTAGCTGCGAAATGATCCGTCCCATGACCAAACAGTAACGAAGGGCCACATAAGGCACGAGTACCCAATCTGGCACATAGTCAATCATCAGGAGCACTAGGGGGCGCAGATGCTCTGGATTCACACCTGAACAGGAAGCCCGCTGTTTCAGTGGCTCTTACTTCAACCCACAGTACGACCTTGAGGGCAAGCGCTTCAGACAACCAATGCTTTAACAAGTCAGGGCAATACACAAAGGTTCGGTTGAAGCCACTTGATAGGTTTTGTCACTCCCACAAATGGGCGCCTCTCTCATGTCTACCGAAAGCAGACCTCTGGTCCCTAATGAACATGGGGATAAAAATCTATATGTCAAGTGAGCTGCAAACTACTAGAATGTAAGTAAATGGGTTCTGGCACTGAGACCCATAGGGAAAACACTGCAGCTTAATCCCACAGCACAAAATTACAACAAAGCTTTTGCCCCTCCGATATACAGCTGGGCCTGCATACCACTGAGATCGGCGCCAGAGCCTGAGGACCACAAAGTACCCACCCCTTACACATTCGTGTAAATCTGGGCAACCCATACTTGACCCTCCTGCCAATCAGGGCCCTGACTTTCCCATGTAACATTGGCATCCCAGACGTCCAACCTCAACTTGAGTGTGGCCAACACTCCTGGAACGCAGGGACTGTCTAAAGTCGGGGCATTTCACAGTGTCCTCTCAATTCCTCATCAATGGCTGCGGGATGGTAGTCTGACTGAGACACCCGAGAGAAAGTTGCATTCGGCATTCCACATTCTTTTCCCTCCCTGACACAAAGGTAACTTAATGCGGAATTTGGTAAATTTTGAGATAAGTCGATAGAACCAACCCATTACCTCTGCATCGAGAGGGCTCCACACTTAGCTTTCTCAAATGCACCAATGGGTTGATTTCGGTCATAGAAGTCACCTACTGCAACCATAGACAGGTTACCTCCTGCGAAAACCATTTATCAGTCATGGCCCTCACCAGGGCCAACAGTTTCCAACTTAAAGGAGCTATAATTGTCAGGATTGCGCTCTGACTCCCGCAAGGACCAGACTGGAATAGGCAAGATACTCTCTCTCAGACGCCCCTCCTGGAACTGGGCGACAAGGCAAACTCAGCCCCCAACACCATGTAGATTTCCGCAGTAATACAGCAGAAACGGGGGATGTCGAAACCGCGCAATAAAAGAGCCAAACTATGGAAGCATCTGTACAACGCCTCTTTCACCGCGGGTAAAAAAGCCTCTTGCTGCCGAGGTCCCCCACTCAAATAGGGCGATTTTCCTTTGGACCCCCCAGCAGATCCCTAAGTAACACATTTAAGGGGCCCGTCAGATGAGCGCAACGTGGTATAAACCTTCCAGTAACATACCATCCAGTCCCCCAGGAATGCCTGCACCTCACCGTAGTGTACACGGCCGAGGCGAGTTTTGGACTGCCTCCCACCTCCTAGATGGCTGGCTGTACCCCTTTCCGAAGTGAACCACCAATGCCCTAAGTACTCTATTCGCTGTGGAAAGAGCTGGCAAACTTTTACTTTGGCTTGATCTTAAGCCCATGGTCTTGTAGTCCGTTCCAGAAACCGCCGCATTTTTTCTGAAGATGGTCCGTCGAAACGAATTTCCCTAACACCACTACTTCGTCCAGTAGATCAGCACTGACCTCAAAGGTTAAGAATCCCCTAAGACAGTTGATTCCATCAGCCACTGAGAATGGTCCCTGGCGGCGTCTTGGAAAGAAAGCCCAACAACAGGCATCCGATATTTGAACTCGTAGAGTCCCATAGGCAGAATGAAAAGCTGTCCTTTTCCCTATCCCATCTCAGAGACCACTGTTACCTCCAATATCCGCTGCCAGAGTCCCGAGGGTCGTAAAGTAACTTTGGCATGGCCTAGCCGAGACAGCGACTCTTCAATCACGCGGAAGGGGAATAGCATCCGAATGGTCCTGGGCAATTTAGCTCTTGTAGTCCTAACCAGAATCCTGAGACAGGCACCACATCTTTATTTTTTCGCACAAAAGAACAGGCGGCCCAGGGACTTTGACTTCCTTCTTATGGATCACCCGTTTCCTCCAGCATGCCTGGCCAACCATGTCTTTAAATCACACCTGGTACATTTTAGGCGGATTTTTAGGTCGTACCAAGTTCTCTGATGGGCGGGCATCGCCTGTGATGATTTCATGCTCGATTGGTAAGACAGCAAATACCCGAAAGTCCCTTCATCTTTCCTCGAAGAACCGCCTCCAAACCTGGAATATCAGAGGGTATCTCAACTCAGCAGCTGTTAGTTGCCCTGGCGAGGATCAGGGTCCTGCATCAATTCCCAACTGAGCCATAATCACTCGTCCATTCCAATCCCGCCGTTGGGGGTTCAACCCTCTGGACGCCCAGCAATGCATAGAGTACCGGGCCTGACCTCTGTCAGGCCACCATGCGTGACGTACCTCAAAAAAAATAAAATGTCGCTACGGAAGATATCTTCTCCCAGAACAACATGTACTCCGGCTAGTAGGAGGATAATTCGAGGAATGGGTCAAAACTTGCCGTCCATGCGAAACGTTGAGGACATCTCACGGGTACAACAACCCCGACTCTCCACAGTGGCAAAGGGCCCCCCGCAGCTACCAGTGGTCGGAATTCTGGACTCTTCCTGAGATACTGATCAACCAAGAACTTCAACCAACTCAACTTCCAGTCTGGTTCCCACCAGGCAGCAATCCAATATTTTATTCGTGTCGAGAGGCGGATCTTAATCGAGAGGCTTTTCGCTGACAACACATACTTCACGCGCGTGCCCAATGGGACACCGTAAAAAATGTTGGTGGCTCTTCTGCAGACAGCAAGCTCCTCACACATCTGTCCGTAGGACCTTCTCCGTTTCTGAGTGCGGCCGAGAGTGCGTGGATGGCCCAGCTGCCATATTTTTGGAGCCCCTCTTTGGCATAGATGTGGTGATAGCCAGGGTCTCGGTAGCACTTCATGCACCAGGATTCACATCCACTTCCCCTCTTGATGGGTGATCCAACAGCAACAGACTCCCTCTTCTTTGCCAATGTCTTGTCCAAACAGAGTCTGACCTGCATCCAAAACATTCCCTTGTACATCCGAGCATCACCAAATGTTTGGCCCTAATTGACGCTGCCATGCTTCTGGCCAATCATGAGCCCGAAGTGTCCTCTCAAAGGAACTCCAAGGGCAACAGGGTACACCTGACCCAGTACAAACTAGACAGTGCAACATTTTGACCTTCTCTAGCTCAGCTTCCCTAACAGGACTACCGGCGTTCAATCCTACTCCTCACGCATGGGCTTTGTTTTCTTTGCCCCACCCAGAGGAACGTCCAGCCTACTGCGCGGTTTTGGTTGTTAACCCCTGGCTTACTGCCCTTACACGTTCTGAGACCATACAGCTGGCAATGTGGCCATACTGTTTGACAACCCAGAGAGGGGCCCCCTAGACACTCCTGTCACACCTGTGGACCTCTGTTGCGGCAGGACCACCGCTGTGGAGACCTGGCTCTGAACAAGGAGTGGCGCGGAAAGGCCGAAGTCCCCGCCTCTGGAGCTTGTGTCCCCGTTCTGCATTCAGTCTGGGACACCTCCCAAGCCGAAGTTCTCTCAACTCTGCTCGTAAAGCCTGGACCAACATCTTTTAAATGATCTCGCGTCCTCCTCTCTGTTCTCCTGCTTGCTTGGGCAACTACTGACTGGCATTTAACCAATTATGGGCATGGGTTACCTCTTCCCTCTCTACAGCGGCTTAGTAGGTAACACTGATAAAACGTCCAGGTCGAGCCGTCATTCGGGTCTTTTCTCCTGCGAAAATTTGTCCTGTCAGATTTATTGTAACAGTCCACAATGACACTGGTCCTCTTAAGGTAGCTTATCTACTTCAGAAGAAGGCCGCCCATAAGCCACTTGGTCTCGCTGCCTTATCTACAATTCAATGTTTTCCTGCCGGGCATTAGATTACTGGCATAGGGGTCCTCACCCTCTCTTTGCGGGACCCCCGGGTTTAAGAAGTAACTTCCCATTTGCACCACTTTTGGGAAAACCCCACTTTGGGGCCCCTTCCCAAAACGAGAATTTTTTCTCCAGCGGCCCCTCCACTCGGGTCGCACCATTACTGTCCGCCTAAAAGTCCCCCTCCAAGGCCCCCAGGGCTATCCCCTGCCCCCAGTTTCCCGGAGCTAAGTTTTCAATTTTAAAATGCGCTACGCACCCTTTTTGTCCAGTCCCGCAGGTCAGGTTTTTTTTCCCGGCAAATTTGGGGAAGGATTGCCCAAAAGTGGGCCCAAAAGGGGCATAATTTATTTCCGGGGGGGTTACTGTAGGGGGAAACCCCGCTTTTGGCCCCTGGGCCGGGGCCCTTGACCCGGGGGAAGATTTTCCCACCCGCAGCTCCCCTCCTAAAGATGCCCGTATCCCCGCAACGCCCACGCCAAGGGGGGGAAGCCCCAGTACCGAGGGGAGGTTTACCAAATAAAAAGCGAAGTCCCGGACAAAGAAACCAAAAGACTCCAACAAACTCAAGGGTGGTAACCAACCCCCCCAAAAAACAAAATTTTTTCAAAAAAACGTATCCGGGCCCCTGTTTTGCACAGCGCGTGCCAAAAGTTTTAAATTCCCCGAAAGCCGGTGACTTTACCTAACCGTGGGGGTTTGGAAAGGCCGATAACTTTGAGATTGGGCAATTTCCCCCCCAAAATTTTGTTTCGTTTGCTTCGCCGAATTTTTTCGACAAAAAAATAAAATTTTGTTCCCCAATTACTTTGGGGCAATCACAATTTAAAAAAAAGCTATTTTTCCCGGCTGCACAGAAACCGCAAAGGGGTGGAGAACGTTGGGGCCATTCTTTAAATATGCAGGGGGGAGCTTTGGTTTTGGGCTTCAAAACAATGTTTTGTTTTAGTATGACAGCAGAAAGAAATGCCCCGGGCCCCTTTAAAACGCTTCACTATAAAAATTTCCCCCCGGGAAATTAAAGGGCAAAAATCCAAAAAACTGAAGGGGGAATTTTACCTATAAAGTTTTTTGCGAGCGACAGCGGAAAAAAACAAGCTGGGGGGCTCAGGTGGCAACATCAGTGAACAGAGTGTGGAGGTGAGCTCGGCGCGCAGCCACAGCAGCCAATGAGGACAGAGAGTGCACAATGACATTCTGGAGGTGGCAGAAAACCGGAGTAGGCCGACAGAATGGCACAATTGACACAGTTTGACTGGGTTACACGGCAGCAGTCACAGCAATCAGCATGAGGTCAGGACAGTGGCACATTGACATTCTAGAGTGGCAAAAAAGGAGTAGGCCACAGAGTGGCACAATGACACAGTGGTGATGTCCATGGCAAGCAGCCACAGCACAGCATAGGTCAGACAGTGGCACAATGACAGACGTGTGTAGTCACGGCAGCAGCCAGCTAGATGCAGCATATGATCAGGTCAGACAGTGCACAATGACAAGTGTGACAGGTCACGGCAGCAGCCACAGCAAGCAGCATGAGGTCAGACAGTTGGCACAATGACACAGTGTGTAGGTCACGGCAGCAGCCACAGCAGCAGCACAGAGGTCAGACAGTGGCACAGATGACACAGTAGTGTAGGTCACGGCAGCAGCCACAGCAGGCAGCATGACGACCAGACAGTGGCACAATGACACAGTGTGTAAGTCACGGCAGCAGCCACGAGCAGCAGCATGAGGTGCAGACAGTGGCACAATGACATTCGGGAGGTGGCACAAAAACAGAACAGGCCACAAATGGGACAATGACACAGTGTGTAGGTCACGGCAGAAGCCACACACACACAGCAGCAGGAGTCAGACAGGATGCCCAATGACAGAGTGTGTAGGATCACGCATCAGCCACAGCAGCAGCATGAGGTCACAGACAGTTGCACAATGACACAGTGGTGTAGGTCACGGCAGCTGCCACAGCAGCAGCATGAGGTCCAACAGTGGCACAAATGACATTGCTGAGGTGCAAAAACAGGAGTAGGCACCACAGAGTGGCACAATGACACAGTGTGTAGGTAAGCGGCAGCAGCCACAGCAGCACATGAGTCAGACAGTGGCACAGTGTACATTCTAGAGGGTGAAAAAAAAAGAGGAGTAGGCCACAAAGTGCACAAATACACATGCACTCGTGGAGGTCACGGCAGCAGCCACAGCAGCAGCAATGATGTCAGACAGTGGCACAGATGACTGAGTGTATAGGTCACATAGCGGCAGCAGCACAGCAGCAGCATGAGGTCAGACAGTGTCACAATGACAGATTCAGTGTTGGTTCACTGGCAGCAGCCACAGCATCAGCATTGCAGCGTCAGACAGTGCAACAAAGACAGTGTGTAGGTCACCGGCAGGTCAGGCACAAGCACAGCATGACGTCAACAGTCGCACCCATGACATCTGGAGTGGCAAAAAACAGGAAATAGCCACAGAGTGGGACAATGACACAGTGTGTAGGTCAACTGCAGCAGCCACGCCAACAGCATGAGGTCAGACATGTGGCACAATGACGAGTGGTGGTAGGTCAACGGCATCAGCCACAGCATGCAGCAGGAGGCACCAAACAGTGGCAACATAGACAGAGTTTGAGGTAACGATCAGCAGCCACAGCAGTAGCATGAGGTAGACAGTGGCACAATGACATGTGTAGGTCACGGCAGCAGCCACAGCAGCAGCATGAGTTCAAGACAGTGGCAACATGACATTCTGGAGTGGAAAGAACAGGAATGAGGCCACACATGGGACAATGACACAGTGGTGTAAGGTCCACGGCAAGCAGCCAAAGCAGCAGCATGAAGGTCAGAAACATGGCACAATGACAGAGTGTGGTAGCGTCCGCCATCAGCCACAGCAGCAAGCATGAGGTCAGAACAGTGGGCACAAATGACGACAGTGTCTAGGTCCACGGCAGCAGCCACAGCACAGCATGAGGTCAACAGTGCACAATGACAGACTGTGTAGGTCAACGGCATCAGCCACGGCAGCAGCATGAAGTCAAGACATGGCTACAATGACACAAGTGTCTATGGGCACGCAGCAGCCACAGCAGCAGCTTGAGGTCAGACAGTTGGCCACATATGACACAGTGTGTAGGTCTATGGAAGCAGCAGCCATGAGGTCAGACAGTGGCAACAATGAAACATTGTGGATGTCATGGCACCAGCAACAACAGCAGCAGTTAAGGTCAGACAGTGGCACAATGACATTCTGGAGGTGGCAAAACCTGGAGTCGGCCACAGAGGCAACAATGACAGAGATTGAGTTGACGGCGGCAGGAGCAACAGCATGAGGTCAGAGAGTTGCACAATACACATGTGGAGGTCACGCAGCAGCCACAGCAGCACGATGAGGTCAGAAGTGGCACATTGACAAGTGCAGGAGGTGGGTGTCACTATCACCAGTACCCTGGGTAACGGATGGTTGGTGGCAGATGGAGAAACTGTCTGGAGTATGTGTGGCACAGGCGGGTGGCGCGCATCAGATTAGTGGCTGAGGTACGTAGTATTTGAACCCAGACGTCATTTCTCCACAGTTTGGGATGAGAGCGTCATGGCTTATGTAGTCTGACGCTCAACGCAAATTGGTATGTGAAAATCCTGGCCGAGTTCCACGCCTGATTGCGCTCTTGACACGTCAGTATCGTCCACATTTCCCCATGGACAAGCAGGTTCTCCTTGGGGTTAACGATGAGCCCCCGCCCCGCTCTGAACCACCCGCCTGATGCCCACACACTACAGCCGGGCAGCGACACTTCTCCACACTGCAAACCTCGCAAGTAGCAAAGCCACACACTCCAGTTTGGCTGCCCATAGTCCAAGCGCATCTTCGCTAACTGGGGTGGCAGAGTGCTGTCCGAATAGTCCACCACCTATTGTGTTCAGGAGTCCATGCTCCAGGTCCCGCTGCTGCTGGCTGCTTATGCTGACTGCTCCTCCTCACTAGGCGGCTGAGGAAGCTGCTCATCAGTGACTCCAGAACTTAGGTTGCTGCTGATGGAGCTGGACTGGCTCCCGACTCTCCCCCCCACCTTGTTTATCGTAAGATTATAGCGCGTAGTGTTGCCTTATTCTATTAGAGATGACGCGTTGAGCTTCAATTAGATCAAGGATATAATGCTTCGTTCCCAAATCTCTTATTGCACAACTCTGAAAAGCTACATGTGGTTCAACACGCAGCCCCGGTGGCGCCACTCTCCAGCCACCCACAATGCGTGAATCCCCCCCCCGGCAGCCGCGGCAGTAGTAACGTGAGCGTGAAGAATCCGCATTCAGACCTGTCAGAGGGGGACGATGCCGCGTCCAACTGACTACGGAGGATTTCCCTATAGTATTTGCGTTTGTCCCACCCTCTCAATAGCGGGAAAAATCTCCCATTTTGGAACGCGGTAGCGAGGGTTCCAATAGGGTGAGAGCCAGAAGTCATCCCTCAGCCGGATGCTGACTATCGGAGGCTGTCACTAGCCAGGCAAATCAGCAGGCTGCGCGCCACCCACACACTAGCAAGCTATACCCGAGTCGATGGTATTCCTCCACTATTTTCACTCGTCATAACTCAGAGCTAGGATATCATTCACAGAAGAGATCAACAGGAGTGTATCTTGAGGGTCATGCCGACCGTCGTCGCTTCTATCACAGTTGCTCCGTCCGTGACGCTTCACTTGCTCCAGCTGCGACAAGCTTGCACATCTCTCTATTCTGTTACTCACGGGGGAGTCTCTAAGACTATCACATATCACAAGGTACTCGTGTATATAAGCAACACCACACGCGTTACTGCATCAAGAATGTCTGACAGCACTCTATACGCATTATATGCATTGTCTCACCAAAAACAGTACATAATTAGTGGGCTATTTCACATTCTCCGTCTACACACTGCACTAAGTGTATATGATGATGTTTAGAATTAGATGTAGTATACAAGTCACTCAACAAATAACTAATGAAAAGTACAGTTTTGAAGATTATTTTAATGGTAAGTTAATATGTTTTAGTGCTTTAAGAAAGTTGATAATGGGAACTGAAATTTTAAGGAATTGAATATCTGAGTATGGAGTATAATATATTGGAAGGTTGGATAGAGGTAGATGATAATCGGAGGAATTTATTAGTTTATAGGGGAGTATCTCTTAAATGGAAGAAGGGTATATTATATTTTTGAGGGTATTGGAATGTTATAGTTTAATAAAGTAGTACTTAGGTGGATGGAGGGTATTGTAATTAGGGTGGATATTAATTAGATTTTATGTTGTGTTTGGAGAGGGGTGGTGAAGTTATAGAATATTGTGGACTCTCTCATTGAGGAGGTGGTTAAGGATTTGTTAGGAATGGAGGATAGTGCTGAACATTTCCTGGACATTTTTTTCAGCATCTCTGAAGTTCGTATGTGAAGAAGACTTCCAGGAACTGTTTCTCATCACCTGATTGAACACCTGTGCAGCCATGCAGGGCCGCATGGAGCACCCACCCCACCTCGCTGAGCTTGTCGGTACACCATGTTATCCTTTTTTCCCATTGTCCACAGTACACCATGTGTTTATCCAGCGATATGCAGTATGGAGAGCGCGGAAGACAAATGTCCACTCTACTCGATGTCGAGCGTGCGTACTCTTAGTACTGTCGGTTAGCAGTTTCCTTCCTACCCTATGTAACTTCGTTCGACCTGAGGAGCAAGCCAGGATGTAGAATTATAGAGCCGTGAACACCTGGAGAGAGCTGATGCACTACACAATGTGGTATGATGAGAGAGCCAGTACACTGTGGAAGGCGACCTGAGATTGATATGGTGGTGTGTGGAGGGAGGAGGGAGGCGACATATGCGCAGGACCGCAGTTTGACAACGTTTGAGGCGACACAGCTGCGATCTACTCTTATGTCTCAAGTTGTTGGTGTTGTCCTGGCCGGAAGCTACATTCACCATTGGGTCTATTAAAGAGACCTTATATTCTTGGCCTCTGACCGTACAGTTTACAGCTCCAGACGTCCGCTCGACAGCCTGTTTTTTGTTTGTTGCAACCTTGTGACAAACAAACTGATAACGCGCTCAAGTACTGGTTCACCTTCTCTGTTCTCTACATCTTTTACATCTGAGTGTCTGGTAACTGCCTTCATTTGGAACTAAGAATCTTACGGCTTGGAAACTTCTTTTATCTCCCATCTCTATGGCTCGGCACAAGGCCATTAGTCTCTGACATTAGTGCGAGAGTCCACATTTGTAAAGGAGGGACTGCAGATACCTTAACACTCTTGGACTAAGGGCACTGGTCAGCAGCTGGCATTCCTTAGGATATGAGAGTTTGATATACGCATACTATTGTCTCTTTGGCAATCGCCTCGCTGAACGACGCTGGCGACCATGAGATAGCGAGGAGCAGGAGCATCTGGATCTTGGGAGATTGTCTATTGTCAAAGAGAAAACAGCTTCCTTCTTTCTTCTTATCTGCAGAGGTCTTGTGAGATAGCCTTGATCTTGTTTGGCTGCAATGGCATGACGTGCCACTTCTAGGGCGCTTGAGAGTCTGCTTGAGCTGTCTATTCTGCTGCGGTTCGAGCAGAATTGGACTCACCCACAATCAGAATCACTTTTCTTCCCAGGCCCCACCTGATAGTGACTCGCTGCATTGTCTTCTCTGTCACGCAGGGCCGCGTGGTGCCAACATTCTAGTCTCTCCTGGCCACTGCATTCACTTTTCTCCCACGAGATTCTACATATCACCATAATCGTCCTTCCTCCGTGTTCTTAGAGCTCAAAGAAACCTGCCACACGCCGAGTATCGGAATTTACCTTACCACCAAAGGCTCTGCACTAGAGTGTCTACTTGCCGCCGCTTGCTGCCTCAACTGAGAGAGTACCCCATGTTATCCGCACTTATCTTGAGACCTATGCGAAGCCGGGTTTTTTACTCCCCGTGGAGTCGCCTGTTGCTTTTGCTTTCCCGAATTCTCTCACTGCTGCTTATCCTGAGCGACTGCTACGAGGCCACACTAACACCTTAAGCTGGCTGCCATCCTGCTGTCCTGACGTCGCAAGCTGACACGAGCCCTCTTCTCCTTGAATATCATGATGAAGCCCTTTGTCCTCACCCGGCTGCCAGCTGCGGTCGGGCTCACTATCATCCATCTCTATTTATTTTTTCATCCGTCACTGAGCTGTCCATCATCACCGGCTTGGGTATGCAGAGGCTGACCCCTCACAACATGATACCTCTCCATGCCACTCATCACAACATCTATTCTTTGCCTGCCTACTGCAAGAAGCAGGGGATAGTGGCTCCATTTCTTCTATCTATGCCAAGTAGCTCTGACTATGCGATCTCTCCTCAAATTGTTCCATTCCTCTACTATACTTCTGTCGGGCGCTGAGCCCTAGACCCAAATAGTTAGATCTCTGGCATGAGAGGGTAACCGGATGGGACAGAGGCGGGTTGAGGACAGGTGAGGGCCGCTGACGCCCTCCCCCACGGGCCATGCCAACTAAGGTTGTGTACTGACCGTTTCCCACCGGCTAGGGTGTCAGATGTACTGGGAGGAAGTGGATGTCCTATCAACAATCAAGAACCATTGGGTTGCTGAACAACACACGGCCGCTAGATGACAGCGGCAGTTGAGGATCTCACCAGAGTGACCCCACTGCGAAGTCCCCTTGCTTGCTGCGACCTGGGCTGGAATGGTTTTGTGCCTCGCCACTCCCTCTTTTTCTCGCAGGTTAAGAGCCTGCCACCTTCTCTGTCTGACTACTGTTTGTTCTAAAATGTAACAGACAACTGTTTTCTAGAGATGAAGATATCTTTATATGCGATAAATACCAGCACCCTGTATTTTACCTCCAAATTGAACTTATGTAACAAGCTTGTAATTCATCTCCTTGGAATATAAATGGCACCTCCACAAAATATCTGAGGCAGGAAAAAATTTACTTGAGTCTATCGTGAGAGAGTTCTCTTGTTTAAAAACTCATAGTGAGTCTATTTTTACTAGTATATAATAAAAGAGCACATCAGGCTAAATTAACCTTCCGGATATGAGAACAATTATGCTACAGATATTTTCTCTCTTCTGTGGCGGTAAATCAAAACTCAAAGTTTCTTTACTAGAGTACACAACCTGCATATAATCACTATGCTTTAAATTAACCCTGAGCATGTAAAATTGCGAGCAAAAGACAATTAGAGCAGGTCCACAAACCCTACTCGCTTTGAGAGTAAGCGTGTTACACATTGCGTGTTAGTTCTACGCTACACAACACAAGAGGAAAAAATCTTGTAATTACAATTTTTTTTTTTTTTACTCATTCGCCTGTGACTTAATAGGTACAGAAACTTTGTAATCATTTATTTGAGATCGGTGAAGAACACAAGACGGAGTTTCTTATTTTGTCACCACAGCAGAAAAAACAACGCTATAATTAACCCCTGGATGTAAATTGCGCATCAAGAATTGAGCAGTTTTCACAAACTACTCACTTTGTAGCGTGTTCTACAATTGCTCATGTTTTTCTTACGCTACACATACAAGAAAAAAAATTTGTAATTAACTCTTCGCTCTTGTGTATTACTGTCTACAGGTCAATAATTGTAATTTTTCTGAGGCGGTCTATCACAAAAGACCTAGTTTTTGATTTTTGTCAACCTTACACAGAAAAACAACGCTTAATTAACCCCTGGATAAAATTGCGCAAAAGAATTAAAAACCACAAACACTAGTTTGTAGCGTGTTACAAAGCGTGTTTTTCCCTACACAACAAGGAAAAAATTGTAAAATTAACCTTCGCTTGGAATTTTTGGGACGGAAAAATTGAATTTTTGGCTTGGGGAAAAAAAGGGTTTTATTTTTTTTTCCCACGCAAAAAAAAAACGCATAATTAACCCCCCGGATGAAGTTGCGCCCAAACAATTGGCAACCACAAACTACGAGCTTTTGTAGGGTTACAATGGGGGTGTTTTCACGGGTACACAACAATAGAAAAAATTGTAATTTTTAAAATTTTCGTTTTGAATTATGGACAGGGGAAAAATTTTAAAATTTTTTTTTTTTGGGGGTAAAAACGGTTTATTTTTGTCACCACAGCAAAAAACCGTTTAATTAAACCTGGCTGTAAAATTTCCCCAAAAGAATTGAGTGCCAAAACTACTAGCTTTGTAGCGTGTTACAAATTTCGTGTTTTTTTCTACGCTACCCCAACAAGGAAAAAAATTGTAATTAACCTTTTGCTTGGAATTATGGGACAGGGAAAATTTAATTTTTTTGGCGGTGAAAAAAAAAATTTTATTTTTTGTCACCAAAAGCAAAAAACAAAGCTTAATTAACCCCTGATTTAAAAAATTGCGCAAAAGAATTGAGCACCACAAACTTGCTTTTTAGCGTGTTACAATTGCGTTTTTTACCTACACAACAAGAGAAAAAAATTTTAAAATTAACCCTTTGCTTGTGAATTATGGTACGGAAAATTTAATTTTTGGCTGTGAAAAAGATGGTTTATTTTTGTCACCCCAGAAAAAACAACGCAAATTTAACCCTGGATTTAAATTGCGCCAAACAATTTTGGGAACCACAAACTCAGCTTTGTAGCGTGTTTCCAAAGGGGTGTTTTTTCGCTACACAACAAGAGAAAAAATTTTAATTAACCCTTCCCTTTTGAATTATGGACAGGAAATTTAAATTTTTTTTGGCGGGGAAAAAGACGGTTTATTTTTGTCACCAAGCAGAAAACAACGCTTAATTAACCCCTGGCTGTAAATTGCGCAAAAGAATTTAGCAGCCACAAAATACTAGCTTTTAGGTGTTACAAATTTCGTGTTTTCACCACACAACAAGAGAAAAAAATTTTAATTAACCTTTGCTTGTGAATTAGGGACAGGAAAATTGTAATTTTTGGCGGTGAAAAGACGGTTTATTTTTGTCACCACAGCAGAAAACAACGCTTTAAATTTAACCCCCGGGTGTAAATTTCGCAAAAAAATTGAGCAGCCACAAATTACTAGCTTTGTAGCGGTTTTTCAATTGCGTGTTTTCTACGCTCACAAAAAGAAAAAAATTGTAATTAACCTTCGCTTGTGAATTATGGTACGGAAAATTGTAATTTTTGGGGTGAAAAAGACGGTTTATTTTTTTTCACCACAGCAGAGAAACAAAAGCTTAAATTAACCCCTGGTGAAATTTGCGCCAAACAATTGAGCAACCCCCAAAAATACGAGTTGTAGCGGTTTACAATGGCGTGTTTCTACGCTACACAACAAGAAAAAAATTGTAATTAACCTTCGCTTTTTGAAATTTTTGGCTACGGAAAAATTTTAATTTTTTTTGGCGGTTAAAAAAAAAACGGTTTTATTTTTATCACCCAGCAGAAAAAAATCGCTTAATTTACCCCTGGATGTAACTTGCCCCAAAAATTGAGCAACCAAAAAGTAGACTTTGTAGCGGTACAATTGGTTTTTTCTACGCAAAACAACAAGAAAAAATTGAAATTTAAACCCTTCGTTTGTAATTAGGCTACGGGGAAAAATTTTTTTTTTTGGGGGCAAAAAGAGGGTTTTCTTGGATACCACAGCAGAAAAACAACCTTAAATTTAACCCCCCTGGAGAAAATTTGCGAAAAAGAATTGAGACCAAAAATGAATTTTAATTTGTATTGTAAAAAACCGCTTAAAATGAATTTACAACAGAACTGGTTTAGTCCCCCTTGGATTTTTAAAATGTGCGTGAGTAAAGCTTTTAAAATGTATATCAGCACAGTGGACGCACATGGCTTCAATCCAATCCCCAAAAAAAATCAAAATAGACTTTAAAAGAAGCATCTCTGAGAAAAGCTGAACACCCACAAAAAATGCTGAAAAAAAATCATTCTTCATTAAGAGCTAGCACAATCACGCGGCAGCCCCCTTCCCTGTCATTTTAAAAGGGAGTGTGACTCCCAGCGGCCCCCCGGACTTATATAGTGCGTGACGTCACAAACCCCCCGGGTCTTGTTTGGTTCATCCTGCACAGTCATCCGGGCTATCCCCTTTTTCCCCCCAGAGTGCTTTGCCCTGTAGCGCCATGGGCTGCAGCCATTTTATCAAACAAAACCCCACTTTTTCACCCGAAATGCCCCAAACTTCAACTTTTTCAGAACCGAAGTTTTCCTGAAATTCTAAACGAATTCCACTTCGTTAGAATCAATTCACCCATCTCTACCGATAACCCCTTACCTTTTTAATACCGTAAGCACCAACGGGAACAATCGTGTGTGGAGGCAGTTGCAGGGGCTCGTGGTGCAGCACAGCAGCTTACACAGCTTAAATGGATTTACCCACTTCCCTCCCAAATACACATGTGGCACAAACTTTCCCTCACAGATGAACCGGTTCAAGCAGCTAACGGTGTGATACCAAACTCTCCAAGTCCTGAGCAGGAGGATGTATTTGGGAAACCCTCCTTTGGCCTGTAACTGAACCTAAACTATCTAAACTAATATCAGGCCTTCTCACAGTCCTGAGCTCGTTGGCGTGCACGCATCCACTGAGGTACCTAAAGATGGCCGGCAATTCCTGTCCTCAGGTGCAGATCCTTGTGGATGAAGTGGATGATCCGGCTGCAGATAGTCCTCTCTATCTTGGCAGCTTGTCCTTCTTGTCCAGGAGTTCTCTCTCTCTCTCTGTGATGGCGTTTGTATAGACAATCAGGCTCTCCGCTGTCTCTGGAACAACTCTGAATCCTGTGTTCTTTATAGCCTAGTTTCTGTCTCTGTCTGTTCTCCTCTGAGTCTCAGTAGCTTCTCTAAAATGGCTCCTGCCATGTGCCAGTCTTATACCCTGTCCCTCATATGCAAATACTGGAAACTGGACATAGCGGCATCTTGTGGCCAAACAGTAAAATACAAAGAAACATTTCACAACTGTCATGCATGGGATTTTACTTGGAAAAGACAGTGAGGCTGGCCCACTATCCCACACAGATATGGGATAAATTAGTAGAAGCCACTGACTATCTAGATGATCAGATATACTGTATACTGGAAGTGGTAAATGCTACCAACTACATACAGAGGCAATTAATCATAGCAACAAATCAACATGCTATAGTTTTAGATTATCTTACTTCCTCTTTTGGCGGAATGTGCGCCATTGTCGGACGAATGTGTTGTCACTACATTGACCCTGATGGGAACCTGCAAGTCCATATGCAGATAGACCAGGTAAAAGATTTCAGGGAGAAATAGTTAAAAGAACATCAGATGAACAAAGACACCTGGTGGAGTAGCACTTTCTCATTCTTAAATCCAGCAAACTGGTTCAAGGGAATAGGAGGGTCCTCATGGGAACATTACAACCTATAGTGCAAGTTATAGTAATAATCTTATGCTTATATTGTTTATTTAAATTAATACAATGTATTTGAAAAAGGATGAGCAGGTCCAAACTTGAAAGACCAGAATAAAAGGTATTGAGATAAGGGTTATAAATACAGAAGCACATGCAGGGAATCTGGTGAAGGTCTAGGCAAGTCTAGCAGTTGACATTAGGTCACCTGATATAACCTGATAACCTGATATAATAGTTGTGAGGTTCTGTATTAAAACCATCTCAAAATAAGGGAATGTTAGGAATTATTCTCTTGTTTTTATCCTCCATCTTGTATCTGCCTTCCATTTTGTGTATTCACTTATATAAAAGTATATTAGCCTACAATATTAGAAGTGTAGAGATGAGAGTTATCTCCTATTATACTTGGAATGTGCAGACATTACGAATTCTTTCTTATCTATATGGGGCCTCTGGAGAAAACAAAGAAAGAAATGTCTAGTTTCTTATCTCATGTGAGCCCCTTAGGAAATAATAAATATCTCACTGTGGGCACCTTGAATACAATGTCTAGTTCTGTGAAAGAAGTATAGTTTAGTTATCTTGTCTACTAAGCGCTTTTTGAGATAAGACTAATTTTTATACTTCACAAATGTATGTTCTTCTATACTTTGTATGACACTAATTGAAAACTACTAATTTATGATATCTGGGCATGTAGCCAGAAAAAGGTTTATAACTCAATGCATTGGAAATAAACTTCAGAATTCATTCAGACATACAACCTGTATGTGTGTTTGCTTTCCATTCAGGCCTGAATTACACACTAATTTGGAGCTCTACAAAACATAGCATAAGGGAACTTTTGATTTCCCTATCAGACACAAGGTCCAAACAAGA
The DNA here is from genome assembly GCA_025379985.1 of Phyllomedusa bahiana. NCBI lineage: Eukaryota > Metazoa > Chordata > Amphibia > Anura > Hylidae > Phyllomedusa > Phyllomedusa bahiana. The sequence goes on from JAODAL010004166.1 coordinate 126,691, forward strand.
AATTAAGACTGCCGCTTACCCCTTCACCGTGAGTGTTTTTGTCTGGGCTGGCTTCTCCTTAGCTGTTTCTTTGTATTCAGCTGCTGCTACTGCTTGCTCGTGTTGCCTTCTTTCCGCTCGGAGAGCTGCCAGTCTCGCTCCTTACTTCAAATCAGAAAATTCACCAAGGAAATTCCAGCGGACCAAAGGTACTTCACGAACTTTTTATTTCATTTCATTCTTCCACAAGATAGCGCTATCTTGTGGAAGAATGAAATGAAATAAAAAGTTCGTGAAGTACCTTTGGTCCGCTGGAATTTCCTTGGTGAATTTCCTATCAGACACAAGCCAGGGATAGCCGACAGCATCCGGGCGCTGCGGTGGCCCAGGCGCTGTCAGCGATCTTCGCAGCTGCATGCGACTCCTGGGAGCGCATACAGCTGACTCTCCGGTCCCCGTTGGCATCTGGGCACTGCCATGGCCCGGGCACCGGCGGGGATTGCTTCGGCTGTATGCGACTCCTCCCGGAGCGCATAGAGCTGAAGCCTCTATTGTGGAGCAGAGTGCAAGCGCTCCCTGCTCCGCAATGGAACTCCGGAAGCCTGCAAGCAGATATGCGACCTTCTGGAGTCTCCGGCACAGGCAGCGTGCCTATACCTACCTATGAGGGACATATACCTGCCTATGGGACACATACCTGTCTATTACCTGCTATGGGGGACATATACCTGCCTATGGGGGACATACCTGCCTATTACCTGCTGTAGGGGACATATACCTACCTATGGGGGACATAACTGCTTATACCTGCTATGGGGGACATATACCTACCTATGGGGGACATACCTGCCTATTACCTGCTATGGGGCATATATCTACCTATGGGGGACTTACCTGCCTATACCTGCTACGGGGGACATAGACCTGCCTAGACCCACTATGAGGGACCTATACCTGCTATGGGGACCTATACCTGCTATGAGGGACCTATACCTGCCTATGAGGGGACATATACCTGCCTATAGCTGCTATGGGGGACATATACCTGCTATGGGGACATATATCTGCCTATAATTACACACCATACACACCATACATATACACTATACACGTACTAAATATATTGGTTCCGACTTGCATACAAATTCAACTTAAGAACGAACCTACAGTCCCTAACCCGTATGTTACCCGGGGACTGCCTGTAATTGGTTCTAGGGCTATGTTGAATAGTAACGTACCTTTTTGTAGGCTAATAGGGTCCAAAAGGAAACCTGGAGTGTTTACTCTTGCCCGCGGGTTGTTGTAGATGGCCTCCTCTGTAAAGGCTCTGAAGTTGCCTTGGATGTTCATTTTGGCCATGACGCTGTATAGCCAAGCCCATTTCACTTTGTCGAATGCCTTTTCGGCGTCCACTGCAAACAACGCTGGGTATTTGTTTCCGGACCCTCGACCTCCCAGCCCATCTTCTACCGCCAATACCGTTCGAATGTTTATCACTACCGAACATCCCTTGATTAAACCATTTTGGTTTGGACCTATCAGATTAGGCAGTAAAGCAGCTAACCTGTTAGCCATTAATTTGGCAAATATTTTTATATCTACGTTAAGCAACAATATTGGGCGGTATGAACCAGGACAGTCTGGTTCCTTCCCCTCCTTGTGCAACACTCTAATATATGCTGTAGTGGATGAAAGCATTACTGTCTTTGTCTCTATGATCTCTTTAAAGACTCGAATAAGGTCTTCCCCATCTCTTGGCCAAGCACTTTATAAAAGCTACCCGTTATCCCATCCGGCCCTGGCGCTTTACTGTTCGGAATCACTCCAATCATGGCTATTAGCTCCTCCATTCCTATTGTGGCATTAAGATTGTCTAGGTCCTCCCCCGATAAAGCCGGTAATTTTAGCTTTTCTAAAAACTGGGCATGATCAGCTGTGGGTTGCCTCTCCCTATACAATGTGTCATAGAATTCCTTGAGCACTGTGTTAATCTGTTTTGGGTATGTCTGTTTCCCTGGAAATCTTTAATCCCATGAATAATAGTTGTTTTTTCTTCTGCCTTTGGCGATATTCGCTAACAACTTCCCGGATTTATTTCCAAATTTAAAGAAGGTAACCATTTGCTGGTCACTATAAAATTTTTCAATTGTTCCCTGCCACTCCTCGAATTCTGATTTTGCCTTTATCCATTTCCTTTTATTCTCCTCCTTCACGGAACCCAAGAAAGTGGTGTAACATTCCCTGAGAAGGAGAGTCGCAGCTCTAAACCTTTCTCTGGGCCTGTTTTTTAATACTAGCTGTATGTGCAATTATTTTCCCCCTCAGGTAAGTTTTAGCAGTATCCCAAAACAGGAAGGGGTTATCTCTGTGATCCAGTCACAAGTTCACCATACTCCTTCCACCAACCCTTCAAGAGCTCAGGGCACCCTTCTTCCTGAAGGAAAAAGGCCGGCATTCTCCAAATAATATCTGTACCTTTAGGGTGCATGTCCTGAACCGTCAAAGTAATTGGGGCGTGATCTGAGATCACAGTATCCAGTATTTTAGATTCCACCCACTTACTCACCAAACTATCGTTTAGAAAAAAGTAGTCAATTCTAAACCAGGCATTTTGAGGGTGAGAATAAAATGTGAATTCCCTCCCCTCCGGATTACTGTGTCTCCAAATATCTGTTAGCCCTAGGTCTGAAATCATCCGTGGCAACATTTGATCTCCCTGTGGGGCCATTTGGCTTTTTACAGTTGTTACCCTCTTCCTGTCTTCCATGGGGTTCATGACCCCATTAAAATCACCCGCTACAATTTGTTGAGGTTCCCTATCTTGAAGAATTGGCAGTTCCAGTGTCTGAAAAAAACCCTTATCCTGATTATTTGGTGCATAAACATTGTATATGCTCACCCTACCTGCCGGAGTATTCAAAGTGGCCTGGATTATCCTACCTTCTAGAATTATGTCAGATGCTACCAATGTGCACTGAGACTTTTTATTTATGAGGATCATCACTCCCGCCTTTTTATCTGGTGCTGGGGAACCTACCATTTCTCCCACCCACATTTTTTGCATTCTGGCTATGTCCTCCGCCCTCAAGTGGGTCTCTTGCAGTAGAATCACATCCCCTCTTAGTTTCTTCAGATACCGTAAGACCATTCTCCTCTTGTGCGGGGAATTTAGCCCCTTGATATTCCAAGATATGACTTTCATCTCAGTATTACTCCTTATTAACCCGATGAGGCTGGCTGGTAATTCAGCTGACTATATTTTCTTTCCTATCCTTGACCTCCCTGGGTAACCATCCGACCCAATTTTCCTTTAGCAGAGAATGGCGTTACAGTAGACCACATCCGCTTATCCCATAGTGTGAACGAATTGTCCCCTTTCCTAACCATAACAGAATATTCAGTTAATATCCTACCATAGTGGCTTCAACAGATTCAGTGTTTTCACCTATTTTCCAATATTTGGTAAAGATTCTGAACCCCTTGGTACGGGGAACACCCTCTTATCTTCTGGATACAGGCCACTTCCTATCAGTCTTAAACTCTATTGACAGTAAGTGTAATACTGCCTTTCTAGTCTCTTTCGATGTATGCATCTAGTATACCATCGTGTGTGCACTCTTAAAGGACTTAGGCCACATAGCCTACTCAGAGACTCAGAGATGTCTACGGTGTGCTTTCTTTTTGCATACGAAACTACTAACTCTGTTCTTGCATGTGGAGTTACTTCTCATGTTTGAGGACTCCTTCTATGCACAGGTAAGGGGTACCGCCATGGGGTCCAATATGCCCTCCCCCTATGCAAATGCCTATATGGCACAGTTTCAACAACAATATGTTTACCCGAATGAACTCTTTCGCCAACATGTTAAAACATGGAAATGGTATATTGATGACTAGTGTTGAGCGATTACGTTGGATTCAGGACTCGGGGCAGGAGAAAGTCGATTAGTCGGCCACCATCGGATAAGGTTTTTCGATAGTGAGGCAGTCGATTTGAGCGTGACCTTAAAGTCTATTGGGAGAGGCAACAACAACCTTCTTTCTACTACAACTAACAGGGTGGAGAAGCTGAGAATTATCATCCACAACATGTCAAAATTGGATACGTGATACATCTTAGGCTAACAACACTTAGGTTATAAAAGACGCCAACAGAAAATAAAACACACCCTATTCACTATCCATGTATTGTACCAATGCATGACCTTAAACCTGCATTCACCACAAATTAAAAAAGTGCCAGAAGGCAGTACGATTAATAACCAATCATATTACTGAATGGGACATTGAATATCCCTGTCCTTGGAACGCTGCTGAGCCCCATACCTGCATGACCCCCAGATTTAAAAGTGCCGGAAATAAGGTGTCTTTCAACCACATTTTTAGTTGTATTCCCATAACTGGACATTTGACTATACTGAAGGGCCACAGAATGGCCCCGATATCCTGCATGACCCCCACATTTAAAAAGTGACGGAAGGGAGTCTTTTCAACCACCATTTTAGTTTCACTGGACAATTGGGGGGGGGATTACTGTCACTGGGCCACAGCATGTGCCCCACAAACTGCATAAACCCCTCATTTAAAAAGAGCTCGGTAAACAGGGAAAAAGTCTTTCAAAACCAACCATTTTAGTTCAGTGGACATTGACATTACAGTCATGGGGCCACAGCATGAGCCCCAAACTGCATAACCCCCAGATTTAAAAAGTGCCGGGGAATAAAAAAGGAGTCTTTCGCAACCATTTTTAGTTTCACTGGTAATTGTCTTTACTTGTCCTGAGGCCACAGCATGAGGCCCCAAACCTGCATAACACCCACATTTAAAAAGTGCCAGGAAATAAAGGAGTCTTTCAACCACCATTTTAGTTTGTTGGGACATTGACTATACCTGTCCTGGGCCACAGCATGACCCCAGGGCGGAGTTCAGTGGGTGCGGTGAGAGCCCAGGCTGGGGTCCGTTATCTATTACACGCAGGTTACTACAAGCCACTGATGACGCGCCGAGCAACGAAAACTGTCGTGTGAAAGCAGAGTGTGGATGCGGAAGTCGGCATCAAGTGGTTGAGAAACTCTGCCTTCCTCGAGTACACAGTTCAGATACCTGGTAGCGCTTGCCCCTCGTCCATGAGTGGGACCAATTGAGCTCACTTGGAAATACTGGTGGTTAACGCTCCTGTTACACCCAGGTGACCTTTTTATTGGCATTCTTTTTCTCATTTTAACTCAACGTGCTGGAGGAAACTGGTCTATGTTCTTTGTTCTCGGTCCGGGGTGCTCCATACCTCCACGTCACTCTCGTATTACCCTACATCTGGTCAAGTTCTTCCTGTACCTACCTCGTACAATTCAGAGGATTTTTTTTAACAGCTATTTTGTAACAATGACACAGTGTTTTTGTACTTTAATTCTAGAAAAAACATTTTAAAATCGGTTGGAATCCCACAATGTTTTGTTTCTCTTTTTATTAATGGTATTCAAATGGATTTGTATCAATAAAGGGATTGTTAGGCAATGTTAAAGGATATTGCAATAACAAGTCATTTTGCCAATATGTGTCCATTTACAGTGTCCCTACCATTCCTGTTTCTGACAGCACCATCACCCTTGAGGCCACTTCTTGACAATTATGAAGAAACCAAATGTCTGTTTAGAAAACAAAACATTTTTGAGTAATAGGACCTGTAGTATAGCTGCATGTCCTTTCACAGCAAAATGCCCCCAAAAATTCAATAAGCATGACCCTTGATGCCACTTTGGAACAATTGTGAAGAAACAAATTGTCTATTAGAAAACATTTTTGTGGAATAGGACCTGTAGTATTGCTCCATTTCAAAGCAGCATGACCCAAAAAAAATTATAAAATGACTTCTAGCCACTACTTAAAAATTGTGAGGAGAAATGCAATTTGAAGCCCAAACTTTTCTGTTCCAAAGGACCATGATTAATTGCTGACTATATCACAGCAACTTGACCCAAAAAATTATAAATATGACTTCTCAGCCCACTGCTGTTAAAAACTGTGAACGGCAACATGACCCAAACAAACCCATTGACAATGTTGAAAATTCTAAGATGAAGTGAGTAAAAGGAATATGGTTTTGTCATGAAACACCTTTGGTGTCTTTTTCGTCTCATCACAGCAAAAACAGCAAAATGATACTGTTGGGAATTGAGAATTAAAATTGCAAGTAAGAAATGACTCATTTTTAAAAATAGTTTTCAGAGGACCATTTCTGTTTGGAGAGGAATGTGAAGTAGACCAGCAAAATAATCGGTGACCTCGGCAATTGGGGCCACAAACCATCATTCAGAGATCCAGATGATAATCTTCGATGAAAGTCAAACAGATCCACATTATCTGAGGGAAAGCCCGGGTTGCGTTTGTCTAGTAATGACTACCTTCAGGCTGTAATGAATAGTCCCGATCATGATATGACGCTGGCTGCTGGGCAGGACATTAACCTCTATGGCGGTCGTGGCGAGCAGAGCTCGGGCCAATTCGTCCATTTTGGATACCCAGAAGTCTATTGGGTCCGGAAACACATACTAAAACATCGGTGTTGAGTCGAAGATTAGTAGTGCACCTGTCTTAAAAATGGTCCTCTGGTGTTGTATGTGTGGCTGCATGCATGCGTTGGTGAGGTGGTAAATAAAGTTTGCCAGAGGTATCCATTAGGCTTCTGCCACATTGGCCGGCTGCTTGCCGCTGCTGCCGCTAGGCTACTTGGCACTCCTATCTGCTGTCACGGGACGCTGGCGTTGTTCCTCCGTGACATTTGAAGTACGTGAAGCAGACGCACAGATGTCTCCAGTTGATCAACTCAGACAAAGTCTCCATTTCCTGCATTTTTACTCTCTATTTGGGTGGGTGGGGAAGCGAAAGTTGCAGAGTTTTGTATTTGTAACGGGGATCCAGGAGGGTGGCCACCCGTACACAGTTGTTCATTTGATGGCTTTCTGTGTGGATCATGTTGGAGGAAAAATGGAGCATCCAAGCACTTCATGTGAGAGATTGGTAGCCTTGAGTCCCATGGGCCTCTGGGTTTGAGGGGCACTTGCAAAATCATCTTCCTCATCTGCTAAATTCTCAGCCAACCTATTTCCAAGGCAGGGACGTCGGTGTCTTGGGAATTCCTCCCTCCTCCGCTCCGCTTCCTCCGGCACAAGCTTCAACACAAGCCCATGACTAGCCTCAGATGATGCACCTCTGAGAGCTGATAGCGGGTGACGCCTTGCACTAGCTCTGGACCTGAACCACCTGCCTAATGAAGAACGATTAAAATTGAGAAAACTGTCGGGCCTTGTGGATTTGACGGAGAGAAGAAAGGCTCGTGTCTGCATCTGTTGTCCGTTCCTCCTCCGTCCTGGCGGGACCGGATGTTTCAGAGTGTCCAAACGATCTGTTTCCAGAAACTAAGATCACCCAATGCCCTCATGCTGGACAAGGGCATCGTACCGCACTGACCATTTGGTGGTTCTTCATAACTGGCCAAGGATGGTGCAGATCTATTTCACTGCTCCACTCTCGGTGGTCTCAACACCCTCGAGGTCCACACCGCTGCTTGTAAGGCCATGTGTCACTTCGTTATGCGTAATGGCATTGTGCTGCTACACAATCGCTGGAGGATGTGGGAGGGTGGAATTCCAGCGTGTTGCTCACGTCAAACAATGAGACGGTTGACCGGGTGAGGCCGAGCTGGACGCTGCAACGCAGCCAGGCGGGATTGAAGCAGGGTCGCGAACGGCGAAAGTGCGATACTCAGGACATCGAGCCTTCTTCAGCAGGCAGTCCAGACACGGGTAGTTCTCTTAGAAATTTCTGGAACGCAAGGTTCATGACATGTTGCCAGGCAAGGGATGTTGCTCCAGCCTTACCGGATCTTATAGGGCGGCCAGCAGATTTCGCCCATTATCCGACCACCCCTTCCATGGCCACAGGTTTCTTGTCAACCACAGCAGCGGGTCGGTTTCTCGTTGCGGAAGCCCGTCCCACAGCTCACTGACCTGTGTTGTGGACGGTCTCCCAAGGCAGAGTAAATTATCAAACACGGCCTGGTGTCTCTGGGGCACGTGATGCCACCAGAGAACTTGGGGGAAAGAGCCCTGCACCATCCCTGCGGTTTTGAAAGAGCGTGCGACGAGCCTGAGAGCACCGGTCACACCAGAGACATCAACAGCTCCACCCACGAGTGAGCTGTCTACACCGTGTTATAGCAGGCCTTGCCGTCTTACTAGTCCATGTGTCGGTGAGTGAGATGGACTTTTCTGCACACACAGATGCAGACACGACGCTTCGAATTTTTAGTTGACACGTGGCAGGGCCCAGGGCGCAGGGACGGGCTTTCTGGCAAAGAAATGCCTGATCGGCCGGCATTGGTATTGGGGGCAGACGAAGGGCCATGGAGTGGCGGAACCCATCTGTGTCACACCAGACGCGTATGGCAACATTTCCCCATGGCCAAAAGCCTGGCCATTGCACGCATTTCAGGCTTTTGGCTTTGGGGATGGTTTGGGTTGTTAAAAGGTGTTTCTCTGCTACCAACACCTGGTAGGACGAAGGCTGGCTGACTAGACTGCAGCTGTACGGCGTGCAGGTCGTCAAAACTGGCGAAGGAGAAGGGGTTGTGGTAGGATGGTCTCTGGTGGTGTGGTGGTACTCGGGCGAGCGGTGGAGGCTGAAGCGGTGGCTGATCCCATGATCATGACTTGAGAGAAATGGGCAGATGAGGGAGACGCTTGCGTGGTGGCGGAGGTGGAATGGAGGCGGAGAACGAGGGTACTGTGTGACAGTGGTTGGTGGACCCGGCTTCGGGTCTGGCCTTTTTTGGCCAAGTGTTCCTCCATTTCAACTCATGCTTTCGCTGCATGTGACTTGACCATGTTGGTGGTGGTTAACACACTTAAGGTTCTTGCCTACTTATGCATTTACGGACAATGGCGGAATGACATCGCTGGGTGGATCAGGAGGCTTGATCAAAGAGGCCCAGGCTTGAGAGGTCTGGACCTTTGTGACGGCGGATAAAGCGAGGAGCGGGGTGTGCGTGACCGTGGATGGCGGAATCATATCAAGAGGTCCTTCTGCCGACGCACTCTCCCGTTTTGTGGAGGGGACCAGTATTGACACTACCCCATCGTCTTCCTCCTCCGTCACTGATGAAGCGCTCGCAAACAGGCCAAATTCTGGCGGAAAAGACCCGCGATGGTTCACTCAATGTAGTCTTATCATCATCATCAACACAGTCGTGACTTGTCGTCCTGGACTGTCGGCTTCCGAAGCTGCGGGCTACAAGCCAAGGCGGCACTGCAAGGCGTTGCCGAACGCAGGGATTTGCCGATTGATCGGCTTCCTTCATCCTCCTCTGATGGCATCAGTAAAACTGGGCGTCACGAGCAGACTAAATCATCCTCTTGTTCTTTTAAAACATGCCTTCTGACCCCAACCGCTTTTGTCATCTATGAGGTCTTCCAGTCAATGGATTATCCAAGTGGTGGGTTACACGAGTTGACATTTGGGCCCTGCTTCATGTTGGACGGATGATGATGATGCTGATGAGGAACATTTGTGGCCCGGTGACTGGGAGGACGAGGAGGTAAAGACTCGCTAGATGCCAGATGCCATTAACCACTGATGGCCAGGAGATTGGCGCGATGTTCGGTTTCTTAGATTCACTGGGCCACTAAACCCACGATGACTGGGCCTGACGTTGCATGCGTGTTGTCGCTCAGCAGCACTTGCAAGGAGCACCTTCTCTCGTACCTCTACCCTCCATGTGCTTCCCCCCTCTTTGATCGCTTACCACCTGCATCTTTCGCTCCATGTTCAGAAATATAAAAATTGAGAGGTATGGAATAGTTTTGGAAAAGTCTCTTATTAAAAGTCGGACCAAATCACAAGCCTATTATCAAATCCCTCTAATTCAAAATAATTGCTCTGGATTCAAATTTAACTGCAAGGTCGTCTATCAAAAATCTGCGACTGGGCAAAAAGTAAAAAAACATGTATATGTTTATGTTTTCGTATAATACACGATATTTTTTGCACTTTAAATTCTCCTGAGGTGACTTTAGATTTGCTGTTTTAAGATATTACGTGGATGCTGCGTCAATGAACAAAGCTGGGTGCGCAAATGTCAAAAATACACGTACTGTTATGTTCTGCGTTATAATACACGGTATTTTCTGCTCCTTTCAATTCACCTGTGCGTGGACTTTAGATTTGCTGTTTTATAGATTTTACGTGGATGCTGCGTCATATGAACTAAGCTGGCGTGCGCAAAAGTCAAAAAACACGTATCTGTTATGTTTTAATATAAATTACTCTGTATTTTTGCACCTTTCAATTCACCTGTGGTGACTATAGAATTGATGTTTTAGATTTACGTGGATGCTGCGTTACAATGAACAAAGTTTGGTGTGCGCAAAAAGTCAAAAAACCACGTTTACTGTTATGTTTTCGTATAATTACAACAGTATTGTTTTGCTCCTTTAAATTCACCTGTGGTGAGACTAGCTATAGAATTGTGTTTTTAGGAATTTACGGTGGATGCTGCGTCAATGTGAACAAAGCTGGGTGCGCAAAAAGTCAAAAAATATACAAGTATCTGTTATGTTCTTTCGTATGTTACACGGTATTTTTGGCAACAAACTACATGTGCTGACTTCCAAGTATTGATGGATTGTAATTTAAGTGCAAGGTCGGAAATTTCAAACAGTCACAGGTGTAACTGGGTAAATTTGATACTCACCTATCTGAAATGTATAACTGTGAATAAAAGTGGGAGTTTTGCACAATAACACAGAGTACCTGCACGTTATCTAGAAATGTGTGTATCAATATAGTTCAGTGCATGCCACAATATCTGGAAATATTTCTAATAGCCATAAATGTTAATAATAAAGATCTTGCAGCTGCAATGTCTACACTAAGTCTTGGTGAATTTTTATCCAGTGTTCTTTATAGCATATAGCTTGTCTGTGTTCGCCCCACGGGCCCCCCCCCCCGCTACCCACCGTGTATGAGTACTGCGGTAGATGCTGCTTTAAAATTCTCTAGCTAATCAATAAAATATTACAAATCTCTATGTAAATAAATTGGAAGGTTCACATGCTAATCAGTAGTGGTTTCTCTGTGCAGATAATAGACTATTTTCGCTGAGCTTGATTTGGCCACAGCCAGACGGGCACGTCCCTATTCATAGAGACGCTGAGTGACACTAAGGCTGAACAGGAAACGCTGGTCTTGTAATAACGTGGTCATGTGGATTTTTCCAGCCCATCGAACAATACACATCCCGTCATGACGTCGCAAACACATCTCAACCACTGGCATCTATTCTGTATTCTGATTTGCTGGCGCCCAAAATTAAGGACAGCGCGAAAAATGGCGCAGATCTGAATAGATGATGCACAGATTTTAACCTTAATTATGATGTTCTGAAAATTTAGAATAACCATAAAAACCTTGCCGATTTCAACTTTGTTGATAAAAATCGCTCAACACTATTGATGACATATTCTGTATTTGGGAAATTGATGAAAATTCTTTACAACATTTTTCGTTATGGTTGAATTCCATCAGACCGGAATTTCAGTTTACATCCCAATTACCACTTCTACAAGTACTCCTTTTTTCTTAGATAAATTGGTTATTGAAATGACGGACAACACCTAGAGCACTGATCTTTTTACTAAGTCTACGACAGTATATTCTCTTACTTGTTTAAAGCTGTCATCCTGACATGTGAAAAAAAAGCTTTTGCCAAAATTCACATATTTATGTGGTGGAGTGGAAAATATTTGTCCTAATAAAATTCCGTACATAGACAAGTCAGGATTAGTGCATGTGAGTGACAAATTCCGAAGTAGGGGTTATCACGGGTTGACCACTTAAGTTTAATTCTGACAAGAAAAACCTTCTAAAACTAAATGGATTCCCTTTGTGAACACCAACCATTCCAAAGGTTGATGGAAGATTAACCATATTTTGAGGAGGACACTGGAATATTCCTTTAGAATGGCTTTATTCTCATGTGGAAACCATTCCCAGAACCCTCTGTTAGTCTGTTCTAAGAGACCATAAAATCATTAATAGACTTGTTGGTTAAGAGCCCGATATTTGGATCCTTAAGGAGGCCTCCTATTCAGTCCACTCTATCTTCCCCCAGGAGGGGAACATTTCCTTGTCTCCAAAGCTGCCACTGTTCTGGTGTGATTAAAGGCAACACAGTAACACATCCTAGAACAGGCAAAAAATTTGAGATTAAGGGGCCATTTACACTTGGACAGTTCTCTTTGTTGTATATGCTCTGAAAATGCCTTGTGGTTCTACTTTATGTGGGTGAGACAATTCAGCGTTTGAAGGATCGACTCTCAAGCCACAAATCTTCCATACAATGCAATAAGACTTGGCTGCCTGTTCCTCACCATTTCCAAGAAACTGGGCATAATATCTCCCAACTTCGTTTTCAGATTTTGGATCAGATTAGGAGGCCACGGAGGGGTGGTAACCATATTAGACTACTGAAAGAAAGAGAGTCATTCTGGATTCATAGACTGAATACGTTACATCCAAATGGTTTGAATAGATAGTGTGACTTTTTGTTCTCCTAAATGTTTTTTTGGACATACCTAATTGAATTATCTCTTTTTTTTCATTCCAGCAGCACTAAGACAGAATTTACAACAGGGTGACACACCACTAGACCTTTATCTTTATGCACATTTTCTTTCCTTTTTTTATTTTGTTTCCTATAATCTTTTCCTCTTTGCTTCTTTCCTTGGGTCGTTTTCTGTGTTCTATTTTTTTTGTTTATGCCTTTTTTCTCAAGTAACTGTATTTACAGGTGTATTTCTTTCACTGTTAAGTGTATATCTTATCATTTTCTTTCCCCCTTATTATATCTATATATTGATATTTTCCTCTCCCTTTTTAATTTATACATTAGTTCTATTTTCCTTTATCTTGGAGATGTACCTAGCTTGTAGCTCTACTTCATATACTTTACTGTGTTTCTTACATTATCTCTTTTGTCCTTGGACACATCTATAAGCTTCTATTCTCTGTACTAACTTTGGCATGTCTGCGGCGCTTCTGCGCATGCGCGGATGTCTGACTACATTTCCCATACTTCTTGTTACCGGAAGTGATCAAACGTGGTACGAGGACTTCCAGTTCCGGCGACGAGGCCGCACGGAACGCTATTACTTCTGGCTCTCTCTTCCTCTCTACCAGACGGCTCCTGCAGCCCATTTACACTTCTCCTGTACCTGCACACTGGTAAGTTTGGAAGGGCATAATAGGGATTTAGCTAGAAGCCTCCTTATGAACCCTAAATGTTCTATGGGGGAACTAGTGACAGTTTTAACCAGATACCCTGATACATTTTGTCCATTTCACTATGTGATATAAATCTACATACTATGCGCTTTAAATTCTTGGCTATAGATTTCCCAATGCCATATGTATTTTCTCATATTTTTGTGCCTTACTGTATATAATGTTTTTTCTGATATTTTATGTATAGATAGATATATATGTTAGGTAGGATTATGCACTATTTTGGATTGTATTGGATGTGGTAAACTGTATATATTTATATCATATTATTCTTTGTTTATTTTACAGTGACTGTTTGACAAAGGTCTTGTGACCGAAACGTTACATTTAAAGTCACATATCTTTCTGTACATTTGGAGCTTGTGGATTAAATTAAAGAATTTCCTTGCATTATCTTTGTGTGTGGTCAATTGACTTGACATAACAGAAAATTCAACATAGATCATAAACAAAAACATGACAATCTGTACTCCACTTTTTTCCAACGGTGTGAGCCGCATAACCATGATCCCGTGGAATGTGCTGCTACCTCCCTCCCTTCTTAATGGGAAGCAAACAAATTGTTAACCAATTTCCCCCCTCCCAACTCTTTTTCCTATTACAAGCTTTGAACCCTTATAGACGCCATAATGTCCTCTGAAGCACCAAAACAAAGGATATAAGCCCCCTAATCAAGGAGCAGGTAGAGGAATCTCTGGCAAGACTCTCCTAGTAGGCGACTTGTGACTGGAGTCTATTGCCTGAGTTCCTGCCAATCGTCCCGACGTAGATGCTATTGGAGAAGATGTCTTCCGCGGAGATGAATGTCTCGACGGCCCTCCTGGAGAGTCCTTCTCAGCCGACTGTCTTTGCTAAAGGAAACTTCTTGCTTCCTCTGGGGAGTAAAACGTGGAGGAATTTCCATTGCTGTAGTAGACCTTTAATATGGCTGGGAATAACAAGGCGAATCTCATTTTCTTGTGGTAGAGCTCCGTGCAGATTCCGGAAAAAGCCTTTCTTTTGCGGACCACCTCAGCTGAGAAGTCCTCGAAGATGAGAATCTTAGAACTCTCGAAGGAGCACTGGGGACATGCACCGCTTGAAAGCCGTCTTATCTGTAAAGTCCAGGAACTTTGCTATCACCTGCCTGGGATGTTCTCTCCGGGATCCAGGAGATGAGGCCTCTGTGCCCCTTGACTCCCTTCGATCAGGGCCCAGTCTATGTGCCCTTTCCACCTTGCATAGGTGTTGAATTTGGAGAACCTTAGGGAGTTCTGTTTCACATATGGAGAGCAGATCTTTTTGCGCAATAGATTCTGGTAGGCCTGCTATGCGGAGATTATTCCATCTTGATCTGTTCTCCAGGTCTTCCACTTTATTCCATAGTTGTTTATTTTCAGATATCAGATCCTTGATTTTGGATAGTGTAGCTTGTTGTCATCTTCCAAATTTTGGACTCTCTCTTCCACTTCATCAATTGTTTGCCCCTGTAGTTTGTGGTCAGCTTGTAGTTGAGACAGAGAAGAACAGACGGTGTTGGTCAATGTGGTCTGTAACTCTGGAGAGATGATCTGTGCCACCTCTATTGCTAGCCTTTTATAGTCAACCAAGTGGCCTTCCCGCATTACTCCCAGTTCATAGGTGTCATCCTGAGAGTGTGGGGTGGACAAGTGGACTGGGGAGGACTGGCCCGAAGAAATTGGGGTTGAGTGACTCGGTTTGGTCCCTCTGTCCTGAACCTGACAGTCTTTAGGTCTAGATTTGTTGGCTATCCCCATGCTTGGGAAATGGAGTGCAAGATAAGCTGGAGTTCCCTGGCCTTACTCCACCCTTCCTTGCCACCAATCTCTGTAATTGCTCAGAGTACCGTAATAACTGTTGAGTGTAATGTCCTCACACGCCAGCAGATGGTGCTGTAGTCTAAGGAATGGAATTGTATAGTATGAGCTATTGCAAAGTCATTCAATATAGTATATGAGGCTCTGCTCCCTTGAGAGAAGCATGGAGATGAGCATCAAGAGGTAGAAATCAGGTAAGCAGTATGTCCCTCTCATTGTGGCTTTCCGGTGTTTATGGGCTGCTCACTTTTCTTGTGCTTTCGTAAACTCAGGGTGCCTCTTATACCATGACTGTTGGCTCCAGGGATTCAGGGGGTGGCCAATGATGTGAGTCTTACTTTTACTAAGCCCTGGCCTTATGGAGTGCCCCTGGCTGCTTATGTCCGGCCTTTGAGAGCCCCTGCACAATATGGCCCTCGCTCTTCAACAGCAGCGCGGACCGTCCTGCCACTCTGCACAGGACTGCCCTGCTGTCTCTCCACTCCTCTCCCTGCGTCCTCCGTGCACCAAACCTCCTCTCCCAGATTTTATAGAGCTGCCGACCCTTCTCTTCCTCCGCGGCTTATCCTGGCGTTGCTGCTGACTCCGGGCCTTTGGCCCCGGCTGTCGACTGCTTTGCAGCACTCACTATGCCGCCGCTGTACTCGGCGCGGCCGCGATTCCTGCGCCTTCCTCCTCTGCCTCACTCTATTCTATACTGTACGTCTGGGCTTCGTTGCTTGCCACTGTTGGAAGTCCATTGATGCTTTTTTATTTACAATTTGAGTAGGGCCCCCTGGAAGGGTCTCTCAGATTCACGTAATAATGAAGTTAAGACATCATTAACCCCTTAAGGACCCGGCGTTTTTTTGTTGTTGACACATTCGTTTTTCCCTTCTCGTCTTCACAGAGCCATAACTTTTTTTATTTTTCCACCTACATAGACATATGAGGGCTTTTATGTTGGGAGACAAGATGTACTTTCTAATAGTGTTATTCACTGTACTATAGAGTATACTGGGAAACCACAAAAAAATTCCAAGTGGGACAAATTGTGAAAAAAACTTATTTTTGCCATGTTTGCAGGTGTTTTGCTTTTACAGCATTCAATCCAAATATAATGTGTTCTCTATATTCTACAGGTTGATATGCATCCGGCAATACCAAACATGTAGGGTTTCCGTTATGTTTTGGTACCGTAAAAAAATTCCAAACTTTTTCTATTTTTGAAATTTGACCACAGCACCATTTTGTGCGACCAATAACTTTTTTGTACACCCACGGACGTCAGTGAGTGCATTTTTTGCGGGCTGAAGTGTACTTTTTATCGCTAGCGTTTGGAATGCATGCAACTTTTTTGATCACTTTTATTCCATTTTTTAAGTGACTTAAAATGACCAAAAAACGCAATTTTGGCGTTTGGAATTTTTTTTCTTCTACGGTGTTAAGTGTACGGGATAAAGGATGGTATATTTTTATAGATCGGACCTTTTGCTTGACCACTAGGTGGCGCGATCGTTAATCCAGTCTAATGCACCGTAGAGACAATGCTGTAGACTGTACCAAGATGGCGGTTTCCCCACTTCCTGTCTGCGGCCGGAAGTGGGGCAAACCAGGACATGGCAGTGATGGGAGCGTTCACAGGGCTCCCCGCTGCCATGTCCGGGCGTCGGGTCGCTGCAGGTATGCTGCGGTGATGCCGATCGCCCTAAAGAGTGGTGCGCGGCACCGATCTTTATTCATTCAGATGCCGCGGCATCTGAAGGGTTAAACAGCGCGGGCGGGCGACGCTGGCCGTTCGAGCTGTAATGGCAGGGGTTTGCGGCGATTAGCCGCTAACACCAGGCGGCTGTGTGTGTGTGTGTGGGGGGGGGGGGGGGGGGGGGTCGCGGAGCGATCCCCTTGCAAAGCCCCTTAGGGACCCTGGGATGTATGAGTACGTCCAGGGTCCTTAAGGGGTTAATTTCTAGGTCTTCAGCTTTAATCCCTAATTCACAGCATCTTTTGGAGTCATTGAGATAGAAAACATTTTTCCATTTTAATTTTCTAACGATCAGACTCAAGTCTTTTGCCCACTCTAAATAATGGAACCTAGTATGAGGCACAAATTTTAGTTCCGCAAATGGACATATGGGTATGTCCTGGCAATCGTGCGGGGGACAAGCGAGCCCCACACAGTCGCGACATGGGACCAGCAGTATATTACCGCTGGCCTCATGCTGCATTACCAACGGCCGGAGTGAGTAAAAGCAGTTAAACATAAAAAAATATACAAATTGTGTATTGCTGTAATCGTATCGACCTAATGAGTAAAGCTAGCATGGTGACCGCTGTAAAAATTACTACCAGGATTGCTGCATTTTGTTCAAAACGCCTTACAAAATCTTAATAATAATTTTTATCATGTAAAAGTAATAAAACAAAAAAACTATACAAAATTTACATCATTGTAAGTGTACCTCCATAGTAAAGTTATCCTTATACACTTATACAGCATGGCGAACGCTGTAAAATTGAAACCCAAAAAACAATGACGGAACTGCATTTTTTTTCCCCCATTTTCATGACCCAATACTCGGAACTATGGAACACATGTGCACCCAAAATGCACAATACACCCATAGATGAGATCCATGAGGGGTGTTGAATCCAAAATGGGGTGACTCCTGGAAGGTCTCACCTGTTCTGGTACTTTGGGGGCTTTGCAACCAAACTTGGAAGAAATTGTGCAACAAAATTTGGGGTGCTTTTTTCCAGGATTCCTTGTAAAAATTAAAAATTTTCAGCTAAAATTGCAGATTGTTGGGAAAAAAAGTCTTCATTTTCACAGTCTAATGCCTAAAAAAATGTGTGAAACACCTGTGGGGTCGATATACTTACTACACCCCTGGATATATTACTTAAGAGGTGTAGTTTCCAATATGGGATCTTTTTAGGCGGGGTTATTACGTTTTAGCACCTTAGGGTGACCGCAAACCTGAAATGGTACCTAAATAAAATTGTAATGAAAATGAGACCCCAGAGTCCAGTAGGTGCTCCTCCTATTCTGAGGCTTGTGCTTGAGCAAAATTGTGCACTAGGGCCACATGTGGGATATCTCTGAAAACAGCAGAATCTGGGGAATCAATATTAAGTTGCATTTCCCAGGTCACATCTATCATGTTTTTGTGAATAATGGATAAAAATTGAAAATCTGCAAAAAAAAGTGACATTTTGGAATTTCACCTCCACTTTGCTTCAATTCCTGTGAAACATCTAATGGGTTAATAAACTTCCTAAATGCTGTTTTGAATACTTTAAGGGATGTAGTTTCTTAGAGGAAGTCATATATGGGGGTATCTTACATACAAAGTTACGTCAGAACTGGACTGTTCCCTAAAAAATGTATATTGCAAATTTTCTTGAAAATGTGAAAATTACTACTAAAGTTCGAAGTCCCCTAATGTCATAAAAAAAACATAAAAAAAAGTATGCCAACCTACAGTAGCCATACGGTAGACGCTAGTTATAAACTATTTTGAGTGCAATAACTATCTGTCTTATACGCTGAAAGTTTGAAAATGGTAAATTTTTCACGATACTTTGATGTTTTTCACAAATAAACAAGGACTTTTTGGACCAAAACTTACTATCTTAAAGCACAATGTGTCACGAGAAAACAGTCTCTGAATCACATGGATAGATAAAAGTTTCAAAAAGTTATGTTCACATAAAGTGACAAGTCAGATTTAAGAAATGGGGCTCTGTCAGTGAGGCCAAAACTCGCTCTGGCGGTAAGGTCTCTTCAAACTTGGTAAGGGCGCGACTAAAAGATTTACTATAATTGGGATGGAGTCAATCACTGAACTCTCAGTTACATATTGTTCCTTATTGTAGGATCCCATACTGTACTCAAAAAAAAGGAGTTTGCTGCTTTTAATGGAGCAATGTCTGCCCCAAATGTAGGGGAATCCACAAAGTATTTGGATTGTAATAATCCATGTTTATATCTGGTATTGTAACAAACCATGTCCATATCTGGTATTGTATGGATCTCTAAGGTAGCAGCTAAAACAAAAATGGTACAGAATTTTTAAAAATGATGAATAGTGAAAATGTTTATTATTTAATTTGCAAGCTTCACACGTCAATTTTACTTTGTGGCAAAACCCCTTCAATTTAGCCCCCAATCATGCATAAGACAGATCACACCCTTGTTTGGACAGTGAGATAACTCATCCTTCTATACAAGAATTTGTTGAAAGACTGAGGGTCTTTAATCTTTGAAGGATGAAGAAAACCAAATGCTAGGTCGTACACTTTCTACTCAGCAATGCACAACTTCTTTTCCCGTATTGATTTGGCGTTGCTCTTTTCTTCATTGTATTTTGATATTGTAGACTCCGATACCTTACCCATAGCCATTAATGATCATGCTTCCATTATGGTTTCCCTGAGCGGGGGACTTCCCTCCTCCCGTGAACAAAAACTTGGAAATTTTCAAGTTATTTACATGATTCAGATGATTTCAAGAATTTTCTGCAGTTACATTGGGTGCAGTTCATGAAAGACAAGTCTATGCACTCATATGATGTGCTGCTAGTGTGGCTTACAGCCAAGATCGTCATGCGGGGGCACATAATAAGTTATGTTGGTATGTAACACAAACCCAGCATGAAAAATTTAGAGAGCTGCACTTCAATTTGCTTGCAGCAAAAACTGCACATTCCACTGTCCCTACCGCTGAATCCAGAGAGAGGCTGCTTGAGGCACAAAACCTCTTGCATACTTTTCTGCAAAGCAATGCAAAGATACACATCAGTGTGAAACAAAATAAATTTTACAGGTGGGGTGGTAGAACCGTGAAGTTCCTAACTGGCATGATGAAACCATGGCAATCTCAACCCCCACCATTTTTGCAGTAAAGTCACCCTTCACGGTTAGGATTCTTACTAATGCAGCTGATATTGAACAGGCCTTTGTTGACATCTATGAATCTTTGTAAAATGATATGTCAAATGATATCTGCAGGGCCTCTTCTTACTTTGATACCACTGACATGCCATGCCTAACTGCAGAACACTGAACAACTTTGGAGGCTGAAATTACAGATAAGGAGGTCTGTGCAGCTATCGCGTGATTGGCAAATGGTAAAGCCCCGTGCCCAGATGCATATCTTGCAGGGTTTTATAAAATCCTTAAAATAGAAGTTACTCCGCAACTAACACAATTGTACAATGACATTTACTGAGATTGCTGGGCAACACAGACTTTCAACTCCCTCCAAAGGTTTTCTATGGGGTTGAGATCTGGAGACTGGCTAGGCTACTCCAGGACTTTGAAATACTTCTTAATAAGCCACTCCTTCGTTGCCCTGGCGGTGTGCTTGGGATCATTGTCATGCCACGTTTCATCTTCAATGCCCTTGCTGATGGAAGGAGGTTTGCACTCAAAATTCTTTCATGTACACAGATCAGTTGTCCTGGTCCCTTTGCAGAGAAACAGCCCCATGCTTCACGGTAGGTATGGTGTTCTTTGGATGCAACTCAGCATTCTCTCTCCTCCAAACAATGAGTTGTGTTTCTACCAAACACTTCTACTTTGGTTTCATCTGATCATATGACATTCTCCCACTACTCTTCTGGATCATCCAAATGCTCTCTAGCAAACTTCAGACGGGCCCGGACATATACTGGCTTAAGCAGGGGGACACGTCTGGCACTGCAGGATATGAGTCCCTGGCGGTGTAGTGTGTTACTGATGGTAGCCTTTGTTACGTTGGTCCCAGCTCTCTGCAGGTCATTCACTAGGTCCCCCCATGTGCTTCTGAGATTTTTACTCACCCTTCTTGTGATCATTTTGACCCCAAGGGGTGAGATCTTGCATGGAACCCCAGATAGAGGGAGATTATCAGTGGTCTTGTATGTCTTCCATTTCTAATTATTGCTCCCACAGTTGATTTCTTCACACCAAGTTGCTTGCTTATTGCAGATTCAGTCTTACAAGCCTGGTGCAGGGCTGAAATTTTGTTTCTGGTGCCCTTCCACAGCTCTTTGGGCTTCACCATAGGGGAGTTTGGAGTGTGACTGTTTGAGGTTGTGGACAAGTGTCTTTTATACTGATAAGTTCAAACAGGTGCCATTACTAATGGTAATGAGTGGAGGACAGAGCAGCCTCTTAAAGAAGAAGTTACAGGTCTTTGAGAGCTAGAAATCCTGCGTGTTTGTAGATGACCAAATACTTTATTTTCCAAAATAATTTGCAAATAAATTCTTTCCAAATCAGACATTGTGATTTTCTGGATTTGTTTTCTAGTTTTGCCTATCATAGTTGTTGTCTACCTATGATGTCAATTACAGGCC
The DNA here is from genome assembly GCA_025379985.1 of Phyllomedusa bahiana. NCBI lineage: Eukaryota > Metazoa > Chordata > Amphibia > Anura > Hylidae > Phyllomedusa > Phyllomedusa bahiana. Next base: position 148,145 of record JAODAL010004166.1, read on the forward strand.
TCTCTCATCTTTTTATGTTGGAAAACTTACACAATTGGTGGCTGACTAAATCCTTTTTTCCCACTGTAAGGGTGTATAATTTAGCTGCCTTAGGTGCTTTTTTTTTAGCAGACAGGGTCTAGGGTTCAGACATATTTACTGACAGCTCCTTAGATTAAATGTTTCTCCATGACACCACGCTTGTCAATTTTTTGCACCATCCTTTTGATAGAATAGCCTTATCGGCAAAGGAAAATCCCTTATTAATGCCTGTTTGGCGCACTTGGTGGAAAATAAGGCAACTCAAACACTTGAACCAGATCATTCTTTGCTACTCTCCCTTCTCCAGAAACCACACCTGCAGCATTTTGTAAATCCTGACACCAAGTGAATACTTACGATTTCTGAACTACAACAGTTATTTCCCAACATTACTTTTCCGTTCTTTAATTATTTGCAGGTCACTAGCTATGTTAGGCGAGTGATTTCTAAATTGTAATCTGCCGACTGGGATTTTGTGTTTGACTCTACCCTTCTACACTCAGGCACTAGGAGATCCTACTTACCTGTGATTTACAGATACCTCTCAAAAAAATAGACTATGAAAGTCCTGAATTGAGCTTTGGAAAATGGCAGCGTAGTGACCCCAACAACCTCTGTAATACATTCAGCTCTGGAGGGATGACATAAAGTTCTTCCATCTGACAAATTCATGGTAATATATTTGAAAGAAATCTCAACCCTATTAAGGGACATAGAATGGGAAACTTTCTCACCAACAATTGTTTTAAATGTGGATCTCCAGGTGCTGATCCCTACCATTGTTTATGGAAATACCCCATAATCCAAGGCTTCTGGGAAAGGATAACTGATTATACAAAACATTTCCTGATAGGTACTTTCTCGTGTTGTGCCCCATGGGCACTTTTTGGGTACATAGATAGGAAGGAGCAGGATATCACCAGGAGGGATCTGCACATGCTGCACGTGGTGGCCACTGCCGCAAAGAAATCAATTCTGAAGGTCGTGACAAACTCCAAAAGTCTGTCACTAGCATTATTTAAAGAGAAACTCCCATTCCTCCTCCCATTGGGTGGAGACAGCCCAGCATAAAGAAACTAGAGTCAAATTTTTTTCGCTCTATGAGGAAAATACATCAATACTTTATCTGCAGGTTTTAAACATAGACTGATGATGTGGTTTTGAGCCAATACATTGTATTTTGGCAAACAATTGATGGGGAGTGACCCGATTGTCATATAGGGAGTTGCTGAATGCTGGAATTGATTGGTTAGCAGAGTGCGCTGGGAAGAATCTTCAATATTAGTGGTGATTTTTGCTCCAGACGACATAGTATAACTGCACTTACCCACACACTCTCACGATTCAAGGACTAGGACACTGGGATTAACTCGCACCAATGAATTATCACTCCAACACAATACTAATGATTCATACAGTCCTTTGTAAAAGCCTTTTTTTTACATATTTTTCTTTGCGTGACTGAAACCACGTGCGGACTGCTGATATTTGAGCTCTTTCAACACAACTATGCATGAGCTTAATATACACATATCGCTCCCTGATAGTAGAATGACACTCACATGGAGGGAACTATCAATTCAGGGATGAATTGGGGGCAGCAGGAAGTAGGGGACCAGTTGAGCAGGGGTTTGAGGGTTTAGAGCAATGGCTCCCTGTGTGCTAACTCAATCCAGCTGTCTGATTTACTAGAATGTACATAGGTTATTTTTCTTTCTTTTTTGTTTTTCTAATGAAAAGGAATATAGAAAATATGTTTCCTATGTCGTGCATTGTACAGAACTACTGTGTGAACACAACACCGTGTGACAATTCTGCACTTTACAACTTTGTGTCAATTGTAAACATGGCATTGGAAATTTTAATAAAAACAAAAAAAATGAAAGAACTACAGCACATTATGGGTGGAAGGGATAAGAGGTATAAATGCCTTAGAGAGGTTACAGTTCTGTCTGGGAGATGAGCTTATTATCCTATTATCTTCTGTAACAATTACTTAAAATTATACAAAACTGTATGCAGCCGCCCTGACATGTCTCCTGATGATGCAAATTTCCTGTGTGCAATGGATTATAAATGCTGTTAATTATCCCACAAGGATATCACTCCACAATGTCAGGTCCTATCAAAGCTTTATCAACAGTGTTAGAAAGCACAGGAATATAAAGTATCTCACAAAAGCATTTCAAAATAGACATAGGAGTGCTGTCAGCATTGCTGCAGATGTTTAAGGGGTATCAGGTCAGCCTCTCGTGTTCAAGACCATACGCAACCCACTGCATGAAATTGGTCTGTATGGTTGTCGTCCCAGATAGTCTTGTTCTCAAGATTTTTCAGATCCTTTGTCATTCCAGTTCTAATGACATCCGAACCTGGGCTAAAGGGGGACCCGTGCAATAACATCACAATTTATCCTCTTTACTTTGTTCCCCTTCTGGGGGAAAACGGGGGCCCCATATGGTGTATAATAACCCTAGATGGCCGTAAAATGACCCTCAGAGTAAATAAATAGCCCAGCAATCTCCTAATTGGAATACACTAGTAAGAATAATAGTCCCACACTCTTGACACATTCCCCTGCCCCTTTTTTGCGTCACAAAGATGAGGGTCATCAGGGGAGATAGCAAACAATAGAGATACAAAAAAAAAAGTAATGGGGTACAGATAATACTCTAACAGAGAGGGGGCAAATCGATTAACTAATGGAAATTCTTTGAATTTCAGGAAAATTCGGATCTCCCCGGGGAAGTTTTAGGGTACTTTGTGGGAACAAATCGTCTTTTTTCTAAAATGGTCACAGCACATCAGAAGAAAGGAAACCCCTCAAAAAATGTGCAGCATAACCCAAATCAGACCAGCGGCTTCTGTGATGTCACACCCCTTAAATACAGAGCCATTTTTAAAAATTCTGCACTTGTCAGTGTGGGTCTTCCTGTCAATAACATCATCTGCTGCGCACTATATTGCACTCTTTACAAAACAAACTCATTTCTTCAGTGACTGGGGTGAAAGACCTCACAAGCGTGTGTCATATACACCAGCGTTATTATTTTGTTTTAGTTTGTGGGGTATTCTCCCTAAAGTCCAGGTTGTGTGTTTTTCAGCCCCATATACGCCCAATTCACCCGGGTTCCTGGGGTAGGGTAATTTAGCCTCTTGTTTTGTGGGGTAATTTGGAGAAAAATATAGGGTCGGTATGTTTTTGCCCCTATACGCCTGAATCCTCATTTTTTTTTTTTGGGGGTTTTCACCCCCCAAGGGGTTAATTTGCCTTTGTTTGGGGGTAATTTGGAGTAAAAAAAAGGGTTTTGTTTTTTATCTTTACAACATCTTCATTAAAAGAGTGTCATTTTTGATCAAAAATATTCAGACAGAGAGGGGGTGGCAGGCCCTTCACATTTAGGGCGTAGCAAAAACGCTGGGGCGGGAAGGGTCGCAGCACAGTAAGGGGAGTCGCAGAGGGGTGACTCAGTGAGGCCAGAACTCCCGGTGCATTTAGGGGCCCGTGTTCGACCACAACCCAAAGTTCTTGATTGGTTGACTAGGTGATAAAAACTTCCTAAAAATGCATCTGAAAACCCCCAGCCAAGTGTCGGTGGGTTGTGGGGCCCACGCCCTTAATGGCATGGCCCGGGGGGGGTCAGGGCCCTCACCTGCCCTGAACCCGCCTTGTCCCGTTCGGTTCCCCTCACCCAGAGAACTACTATGTGGTTGGGTCGTGCCACTATACCGGGGGGACGAACTCTTTGAGGACAGTCAGAGCTACGGGGCACGAAGGGTGGGGCAGACTTTGCTGTGTTTTGCACTAGGAAGGAAAGTTTGGGTCAGGTCGCTTTACTGAGACCGTTTAGGGGGGGGAGTTAGGGGCAAACAGTATCATGAGATGAGCCGATCGCACTTTGGGAGCCGGGTGAAAGAAAGGGCTTATCTCATATATCATGGAGAAAGGGCGCAGTTTTCCACGTAGGCAACGGCGCAGCCAGCAAGTGGGTAGTGTGGCCGTGAGGTAGCAGGTGGCAGCAGTGTGAGGCCGTGAGAAAACCCCAGGGGGTAACACCTGTTCCTTTTCCCAAGGGAAAGTACGGCAAGGGGTCCCAGGCCCCGCGGCAGTAAAATCAGTACTCGGTGGTGTGGCTTTTTTTTGCTAAGAAAACGGGGACCCGAACAGTTATATGTAGAATCGTGGGCAGAAAGGAAAACCCGTGGCCAGGACAAACTTTGGGCACAAAAACCCCTCTAACACAGCGGTCATCACAGTGGTTGGGAAACTTTGTCTCAGTGGTGGTGGTCCTTTCCTCCCAGAAAAAAGCACCCGCACCCAAAGTGGCACGCAGCCATTTCAGACCAGTAAAAGGCCCCACCCCCTCTGCCGAAGGGAGCTGTTTGTCTTTTCCCCATCATTACCGGCCCAAAATGCCCCTGCTCCCCCCGCCACCATGGCGCCAGCGGTGTTACCGAGGCAATTGCCAAGAGACGCAGTTTGCGTCCAATCATCCTAAGGTGCAGAAAATGACCATGCTCCGTCCAATTTTGTTGAAGCATCCCTCCTTTTCCAAGTGGTGGCTCGCACCGTTAGAAACAAAATGGTTTGTGCCGAGCCGATGTGAGAGTCCCAACCCGTTATTTCTTTTAAAAAAAGGCAACCCATTGCACAAATATGTAGAACAGAAGTGGGCCCGTCCCTTTGGCTTATCGTTTTTTTCCCAAGATCCCAGCAGCGCGGGTGTGAGGACTTAAATAGGGAGGGACAGTACATTCCCTTTAGGCCCACTGGTTTAAAGTGCTTCCTGCCCACCCCCACCACAACTTGGACAGGAGGTCGCTTTCTCCTTCACGTTGTCAAACGTGACCCCCGCAAATGTCCCCCTCCTCCTTACCCCCACCCCCCCCTCCCCAAGTCTAAGTAATGCTCCTCTACCCCAGTGCGGGCAAGCGGTGTCTGCAGTTCTATACGGTTTTTTCCTGGGCCCAAGTCCCCCTAGGGGGAACGCTCGGTCATGCAAACAAAATTAAAGTGTGGCTTTCCCACGACAACTGCAAATCGGAACCCTGGTAACGAAAATGGAAGAAACATAATGCCGCGCTTTCCGAAAAAGGGGGGACCCTCGCCCGATGGCGCCGTGTTCAAATCGGTTTTCAAAAGGTTCCGAAGTTTCCATCCATCTGTTTAAAAACATTCTAAAAATGGCCGGAAAACTGTGCTGCACTTCATCCATTCCTACAAAGCAAGCCCACCCTCCTTGACTGCATTGGCGAAAAAGGGCCCCTCCCAAAACAGGCTGATTGCATGTTTCCACCGTTTTGGGTTCCAACCCATATTTAGACCGACTGTATGAACAGAGAAAAAAGGCCCTTAACATTTTTTGATGACCAACCCAAAAGGAGTACTCCCCTGGTATTTTGATTTCAGCCAGTGGCAGTCATGCTGACACCCGCTGTTTGCTCGGGTCCTTTGAGGAGGCCATTATTTGTCAGTCGCCCGGATACGGGATGAAAAACGTCATTCTACTGCTTCATTTTTGGAACAAATGCTGCAAAATCTTTTGGTAGGGGATGGAACATGCGATACAATTTGGTCCAGTGGAGGAGAAAAAAATGGGGGGGAGGAGGACTTGGGGGCACAACAGGGGCGGGAAAAAGGGGCTTTTTATTAGGGGACGGAGAAGGGGCGGGGGGTGCCCCGAAGGGGAAAGGAAAGATGGAAAGCGAGGGAATACCCAAACACCCTGGCATATCAGTGGGAAAAGGAAAGGAGGGATCCCTCAGAGCGCTTGACAGATGGCCCAGCATGTGATTTGCCTGGTAATGACACCGAAAAATCACCTGGGGAGAGGAGAATTTTCTCTCCACCCTCTTGAAACCCGCTACGGCAAATGGGGAAATTTTTTCCCCCTCGAAAGGGAGGAGAAAACCCAAATACTATAGAGAAATCCTTGTAGTCTTGGCTGTGCTACGACCATCTCATCCTTGACAGGTCTGACCCCGGGGGGTTTCCCCATCGCTCAGTACCACTGCCCCACTGTGTGGGGGGGTGGGGGGGGGGGGGGGGGAGATACCCCTCATCGACAGCCAAGTCTAAATCTTGTTTAGCGCTTCCCTTCCCCCCCCCAGGGGAGAGTACCACCAGCAGCGGCCCGGAGCAACCCTGAAACCCGCGGTATGCCTATTGGACAGCACTCTGCCACCCCACATGAAGACCGCTGGACTATGGCAGTAAAAATGGAAAGTGTGGCTGCAAAATTGCGAGTTTGCCTGCAGAAGCTGTCCCGCCCGGGGATGTTGGCATCAGAGCGGGTGTTCAGTGTTGCGGGGACCATAGTTTACCCAAGGGGGATCGTTATCCACCCGAAATTGGAGGAATTCACCTTTGTCAAGATGAATCAGGCGTGGGCCAGGGTTTTCCCCAAAACCAATGCCTTATGCATCAGATTAATAGCCATGACGCCCCCAAAACTTTTAGAATGAGCTGGATTCAAATACATGCCTCAGCTACTTTCTGATGGCCACCCCCTGATGCCACACATCCTGCCCGCTGCCCATTGCCCCCACCCTCTTTTTCCAGGGCCACTCTGTGGTCTAGTGTGTTGCCCCCCCCCAAACCTTCAAATTTTTTACTCATTTTTTCCCCTTTTTGCAACTCTGTGGGGCCCACTATTTGCGCCCTTCCAACCCTGTCATTTTGCCACTCTTGGCCCACTGTTTGCTGCCACCTCCACACTCTGTGATTGTGCCACTCTGTGGCCTACTAATGTTGCTGCCAACTGACCACTGTCTCACTCGAACACTCTGTGGTTTCCTAATTCTGTTTCCACTTTATGACGTTGCCACTATGTTTAGCTTTCCCCTTCTTTTTATCTGTCAGAAGGAATGAAAAGGATCAGGATTGTCTGATGATTAGGTAGCCACAAGCAGGAGTGAGTACAGAACATAGGAGACATGCAAATATCCCATTTACTGGTCATCTCTATTTTGGATCAACTCCTGTTTGTTTTTCGCTTCAGCAATGCTGATGGATTATTGACCAATTGAAAGCGGACACTGACGGATAAAAGGAAGGGCAATATGACCAGTGAAGCCAACGCAAAATTACTGCCGACACCCCCCCCCCTCTTTCGGGGGGGGGGATTCTACATGTATCATCATTTAACAGAGCAGGTCATAATCTGTGGAATCATCTGATGTCGGTGTAAAAGGAGTGTGCTCTTTGATGCCATTGTAGGATCTTGGCCCTCAACTCAGTTCTTTCCAGCTGGCGCTGACATTACCTTATCAGGCTGCATTCCAACTTCAGTTATTTGGTCAGCTTTGCCTCTGTAACTAAGCAGAGGTGAAGTATGAAGCGATTCTATTAGTGGTGCCTGTCATCTGCGTGTCATACTAAAACACAGCATTGTATCAAGACCAAACCACGCTTCCTATGCATATTTGAGCATAGCACAATGTTCTACAACACCCTTCAGGCTCTCCGCAGCCAGGAAATAACTGTTTTTTAATGCGATTCGACACAAATAAATTCGGGTAGAAAATATTTTTTGCGGAAAATTCGGCGAGTCTGGTGATTCGAATTTTTGAGAAATTCGCCCATCTCTAACTCTCAAAATGCCCAAATGAGCTCACATGGTCAGTGTTGTTCTAGCCAGAGAAATAGTCAGAGAACCTCCCTTATATCAATACAGAGGACTCCTCCCTCATTATTTCCACCAATATTATACACTATAAGAACAAAAGTCTCCCGTGATTGACACACCAAGGCAGGGCTGGGCAATTAATTTTTCCATGGGTCCGCATAAGAAAGTGGGATGGTTTTAGAGGGCCGGACTAAAAAAAAAACAAACAAAAAAACCATAGGGTGAACGGGAAAAAAATCGTTTTTTTGGGGTTTATTTTTGTGGAAACTTACTCTGTACCCTCAGTGAGGCAGGTATAAAGATACGTCCCCCAGTAAGTTAGGTATATACAGCTCCCCTCAGGAAGGCAGGCATATAGATATAGGTCCCCTCAGGCAGGCAGGTATATAGATATAGGTCCCCTCAGGCAGGAAGGTATATTAAGAAAAGATATTAGCACCTCACAGGCAGGTAAAAAAACACGAGCTTATATAGCTCCCCACAGACAGGTATACAGATATAGCTCCCCACAAGCAGGTATATAGTTATAACTACCCATAGGGAGGTATATAGATAGTTATTGCTCCCCACAGGCAGGTGTATAGATAGTTATTGCTCCTCATAGGCAGGTATATAGATAGTTATTGCTCACCACAGGCAGGTATATAGATAGTTATTGCTCCCCACAGGCAGGTACTTAGATAGTTATTGCTCCCCATAGGCAGGTATATAGATAGTTATTGCTCTCCATAGGCAGGTATATAGAGAGTTATTGCTCCCCACAGGCAGGTATATAGTTATTGCTCCCCATAGGCAGGTATATATATAGTTATTGCTCCCCACAGGCAGGTATATAGAAATTAAAAAGAACAAAATTAAAAATAATAACACTAATACTCACCTTACCAGCTTACCTGCTTCCCGCTGAGCGTCTCCCTCTTCTGCCCGAGGCTGGCGGGTGATGATGTCATCACGTCGCCAGCATCAGGACGCTCCTCCGGCAGCTCCTCAGCTGCACAGAGTAATTACTCTGTGCGCTGAAGAGAGTCAGCGACGCGATGAGCTTACTTCATTGCTTCGCTACCCAACTCACAAATGCCAGATAACAGTAGCGTTGACGGCCTGCCGCGGCCTCTCAGCGCTACCCGGCCGCGGGTAGTGGAAAGAACATATATTCCATGGAAACAGGTCCCTAGCACTTTACTTGTGTATGGTAGGTGGGGAATGAACCGGATATATAGGCAGCTAAGAGTGAAGTGAACACATATTACATGGAAACAGGTGCCTAGCAGTTGACCTGTGCATGATAGGTGGTGAAAGAACAGGATATATAGGCAGTCTATAGTGGAAAGAACAAATATTCCATAGAAACAAGTGTCTAGCACTTTACCTGTACATGATAGGTAGGGAATGATCATGATCTATAGGCAGTGTATAGTGCAATGGAAACATCTTTCATAGAAACAGGTACTTAGCCCTTTACCTGTATCAGATAGGTAGAGAATGAACACGATATATAGGTAGTTTATAGTAAAATGAACACCTATTCCATCTAAACAGTTGCCTAACACTAAACCTGTACATGATAGGTGGGGAATGAACAGGATATATAGGCAGATTTGAGTGAAATGAACACATATAACATAGAAACAGGTGCCCAGCACTTTACCTTTACATGATAGGTGGGGAATGAACATGATATATAAACAGTTTATAGTGGAATGAACATATATGCCACAGAAACAGGTGCCTAGCACTTTACCTGTGCATGATAGGTGGGTAATGAACAGGATATATTTCCATTTATATTGAAATTAACACATGTTCTATAGAAACAGGTGTCTAGCAATTTACCTGTACATGATAGGTGAGGAATGAAAAAGATATATAGGCAATTTATAGTAAAATTAACACATATTCTATAGAAACAGGTGCCTAGCACTTTACCTGTGCAGGATAGGTAGGGAATGAACTGGATACTAGGCAGTGTATAGTGGAAAGAACACATACTCAATAAAAACAAGTGCCTAGCATATTACCTGTGAATCATAGGTGGGGAATGAATAAGATATATAGGCAGTTTATAGTGAAATGAACACATTTGCTATAGAAACTGGTCTCTAATGCTTTACCTTTGCAGGATAGGTGGGGAATGAACAAGATATATAGACAGTTTATAGTGGACTGAACATATGTTCCAAAGATAAATGTGTCCAGCTCTTTACCTGTGCATGATAGGTGGGGAATTAACAAGGTATATAGACAGTCTATAGAGGAATGAACATATATTCTATAAAAACAGTTCCTTAGCAGTTTACCTGTGCATGATAGGTGGCGAATGAACAGGATATTTTGGCAGTTTACAGAGAAATGAACACATATTCCATAAATACGGGGGTCTCGGGGGCAGCCGTAACAGTACCCCCCCCCCCCCCCACTTAGGCCTCACCTTCTTCCTAGCTCGCAGAAACTTAGTCAGGAGGTTCCGGTCCAGGATGTTGTCCTCCGGCTCCCATGACCTTTCTTCCGGCCCCATCTCCCCCTAACCGTCTTCATGGCTAAAATCTCCTTGACAGAAAACACATTGGTGGAGTCAGCTACGGGAGATGGGGGAACCACAGACTGTGAGAACCGATTACGGACGACTGGTTTCAGCAGGGAAACGGGTGGGAAAGAATTGGGGATGCGCATAGTCCCGGAGGGAGCCGGAGTTTGTAGGCCACAGGGTTAATACGTCTCAGAACTTCAAAGGGGCCTAAAAACCAGGGTCCAAGCTTATAGCTAGGAATCTTCAAGCGGACGTACCTGGCAGATAGCCATACCCTATCTCCTGGAGCAGAGGATTGAGGGGGTCTTCTCTTTTTGTCTGCTTGAACTTTCATACGAGCAGAGGCCTGAAGCAGAGATCATTGTGTTTCCTCCCATATGGCAGATAGGTCACGGACCAGATTGTCCACCGCAGGAACATCAGAGGAGGCAGAGGGCAGCGGAAGGAGTGGACGGGGGTGCCAACCGAAGACAATGAAGAAGGGAGTTGCCCCAGCAGAATCGGATTCCAGAGAATTATAGGAAAATTCTGCCCATGGCAACAAACCCCCCACCCCATTTTTTCCTTTTCGGAAGGGAAAATGCAGAAAGCCCCCAGCCGGGTCGCCTTCCCCCTTTTTGGGAAATCCGCCCTAGGAAGAGGCTCACTTCTAAAAAAAAAAGGGCCTCGTTTAAACAGTGGCAATGGGTACGGTTTTTAATGGGGATCTTGTTTAGACCGTGTAGTCGATGCACGGGCGCAGGGACCATTCTTCTTCCCACAAAGAAGAAACCGGACCTGCTGGAGAATGACTTGCGATGAAACCTTTCTGTAGTTTTCTTTAAATAGGTGACATAGCCAGTGTCTCAGGTAAGGAAGCGGGTGACCCTCCCCCCAGGGGGGCTGGTCCCCGGGAGCAAAATCTATCGGGGGGTCGTAGGGGTGATGGGAGGAAAAGTCTCGCTTCTTTGCAGAGAAGAATCCTGGAAGTCTTGGTTTTGCGGCAACCCAGAAGGGCTTGAGAGGAGAATGTGGAGGAATGGGGCGCATCGGGGCCCCCAGGTGCCGATAGACAGCGGTCTGGCAGTCTTGATCCCCGCAAAAAATTTGCCCTCTTCCATGGCAAAGAGCGTGACGCTGCAGCCACGGAAACCCCAGGAGGACGCCGAGGGAAAAACGGGGTAAAACAAGGAATGCGATCCTCTCCTTTGCAAAAACCCCTACTTGTAAGACCACCGTTCAGTCGAAAGAGGGTAGGTGCTCAATAGTTCCCGTTAAGGAAGATGGCAAAAGGGGTTGGTCTAGGCGGCCACCCAGAACGATACCTGACCACCAGAGTGCATCCATAAAAAATTTTCCCGCTATCCAGAATCCAGGGGAAAGGGAGCCACTTTAAACGAGACTCCGGAATTTGGGTTTGACCAGAACTGGAAACAAGAACCGTGGGGGAGGGATTGCTTCACCTAGGGATGCCTCTCCACGAAGCCCAGGTTTCCCCGTTTGCAGTTTCCCAAACGCTTGGAAGGATTGGACAACCCTGCGGAAAAGTCAGGGCTCCCCCGTAGAGACACAAGTTCTCCTCACGTGTCGTGAGTTCTTGCGCGTCAGGTGGGCCCGTCCACTTGCATGGGCCCCTTCCATGGCTGGCTGTGAAAAAGGCAGTGGAGGGCCCAAGAAACACCCGGTGCAAGATGGGGTGACGAGGCTCGGGCCCAGTTCATGCTCTTGACGAGCTCCCCCCCGCCCCAGAGAAACGGATGTCAAAACGAGTTGCAGATGGGTGAGCTCACATAGCGAAGACGGAGATTTCCCCCGGGTTTAGAGGGGATCCTTAACTGTCTGGGGAGGCCCCCCCCCCCCCTTTTTGAAGTGGCGCACAACGCGCACATTCCAAGCCAACCCGATGCTATGTGCGAAATTGCACGGGGGTAGTCCCTAAAAGGAGCTCCCTTGCTGCAAGTTCAACAAAGCGGTTTCGGCAGAGAGGGGGGGGGCAGGCTCCTCACAACATGCGGAATTCCTGAGGAAGTCCAAGATCAGCGTGACCGGATCTCCTCGGTCCCCGGTGGAGTCGCCCAGGCCAGGGCCTTTTTCCCCGAGGGAGACTGACCACGAAGGCCACCTTGGACCTTTTCAGACGGGAACGACCAGCCATAAGTTCCCGTGAAGGGAGCTTGGGTGATGAAACCCCCGCAGGCCCCTTGGGGCTCCATCAAACTTCAACGGCTGGAAAACGAGTTTGGGCCGGGGGAGATCCCCGGAACAGCTGCCACGGGAGGAAACCACCGCCAGCCGACTGCTGCTGCTGATGGCGAGGGGCTGCTGCTCATAGTAGTCAGTGTTTTTAAACTGCTGCGCTTGCTGGCAAACTGCTTTTTATTGTGGGCCACATGGTGGTGATGTCAGAACGCTTGGTAGAGGCACCTTGCGGGATCCCGGGCCAAACGAACTGTAACGAGTGGGAAGTGGATCCCTTTGACCACCAAAACGATGGTGTAAGCATCAGGGAGCGGAATTAAAAGGTCCGGGGTTTTCACCCGGCCCACCCAAAGCG